>QNUK01000035.1:1387500-1390000 GCA_013621035.1 Clarias magur | reverse complement strand
TTATTTAATGAATAAACAAACGATGTAGAATATAAAATATCTCAGCCCCTGCTTATTATCGCTTTGCTCATGGACTGCCAGATTTTTTTGCACAATTTATTAGGTACCAGTCTCTGAATCTCTCTATGATTGAATGTATGTACTAGGGATAGGCAAAGTAAAAAAGTAAACACAAATAATCTTTTGATTAAAAAAGAATCTGCTCATCATCATTTTAAACTTTTAATCCATACATGTACGTATACATGACACATGTGAATGAACTTGCCACAGATAAGTCTCAATTTACAGATACTATAGGTCACAATTTAAATCAAAATATATGCAGGTGCACATAAACCTATTACCATACATGTAGATCTTGGTCATTCTAAATGTTTCTGCTCTGCACACTGATTGTGAAGCTTGTCACGGAGAACACGAGTACAAAGTAAGTAATCTGGTTCAAATTCCACAACCCTTGTTCCATGCAAAAAAGCATACCAAAGCTCACCTGAGGCCTCATATGAAACTTCTGCTGTCCCTCTGAGCTAAATCATGCAGGCATCATTCAGAGTTACAGTGTATTTACCACCAATTTAACTCTTTTCTTTCACCAAACCTAGTTATATGGCTAACCAGAAGTAGTGGGTTATATAGCACTATATGCTCAACAGAAGGAGTTATATTACAATATTTATTCCTCACACTGCATATGGCAATAATTCATAAAAATAATATGTCAATGGATTGTGATATTAACACTGCATAATTACAGAATTTAGTTGCGTTTCTTTGAGTAATTTTGACAGAATAGTGCAATTTCGGTGAACTGAAAGATCTAAAAGAGAAAAACGCCACTCACTTTGTATAAATGCTTGAAACAACAAACAAAAAGATTTTTGTTTTCCACACAATTTTTAATTAAAGCTAGCGTTCAGTCAGAGACGTTCTTCAAGGCATAAAGAGATAGCTGAGGTTAAAAGCACTTCACTTGACAGCCTCAATGCAAGACACCTGTGTCAATCAGTGTGGCTAAATGTCTCAAGGGAAATGTAACTGACTACAAAATAAAGACACAGTGCCTGTAGAGAGGCAGCACAACAGCGTAGCGGTCACACAGTACACAGTAGTCTTGTATCTCCAGGGTAGAGGTTCAGTTCCCACTTTAGGTCTGTGTGCATGGAGTTTGCATGTTGTCCCTGTCCTTGGGGGAGTTTCCTCTGGGTACACTGGTATCCTCCCACAGTCCAAAGATATTCTGATTAGGCTAATAGGCATTTTCCATAGTGTGGGAAGTGTGAGTGTGCGCTTGTGTGCCATGTGAGGTTTTGGCACCATCCTTGTACCATGCTTGATGAATGCTACCTAAGTAGGTAAGCTACCTAGCAGGTTGACTTAAGTAGGTTTAATCAATTCACTTAAGTTCAGATCAACTTACTTTAGAACTAAAGCTAAAAAAGAATTAAAGAAAAAAAAACAAAAGAAAGAAATGAACAGTTCCAAGCAATAGGTTACATGTGAAGTGACAACAAATTTGTTTTGGGAAAAGGGAAGCCTATTGTATTTTTTCTTCGACATATCTCAAAATGAAGAGTAGAACCAGAGAAGATAAGACTGAAGACCTTTCGTTTCCCTCCATTCTACACACACACACCAATCTCCACAATCCATTAGGGTGCACGGTGAACAAGAGATGAGTTTAGATGACATACTTTCATTTATTGTCCATAACCACTTTCCAGTTCAAGGTTCCAGTGGATGTGTGGTCAAAAACATAAGGGAAGGCAGAAATACAACCTGGATGGATAACCAATAATCTATATGAGGATTTCAAACATTCTGGCTTTAAAACAGTAACACTAGAAGAGATGTACAGATACATTTTTGTTTGTACCTGCTCACAGTATCTTTTATTATTATATTATTATTATTATTATTATTATTATTATTATTATTATTATTATTTAAAAAATCAGTAACCATATTTTATTTTATTCTTTTCCCATGGTGCTACATTTGACACAAACCCCCTATGCTTATGTTAATCTCATCTGATATACATCCCTAATATTAGAGGCCCTTTAGAGTACCAGGAGAAAACCAACATGAACACGCACATTAATAAAAGCTTAGATTCAATCCCTGAACCTTAGAGATGTGGCCTTTAACAATATCTCAAACATCATACAACAATCAAAAACTTACTGACGCATTCATTCTCTATACTATGTATAGAGAATGAATGTATGTAACCTGGAGCAGTAGGCATGGTGTATTCGCATACACACTCAATCACACACTATGAGCAATTTTGAAATCTGCATGTCCTTTGATTGTGTGAAAAAAACCAGAGTACTCAGAGGAAACCCACCAAGCACAGGAAACAAAGAGACCTGAGGTGGGAATTAAACCCTTGACCCTGGAGTGCGAGGCCTCAATGATAATTTACTCTCACTCTCACTCACTCATTCTCTAAACTGTTTATTCTGCCCAGGGTTGCTGGAGGCCTAGAGCTTAT
>QNUK01000035.1:1200000-1382500 GCA_013621035.1 Clarias magur | reverse complement strand
ATCTGTTGGTAGCCTGCTGTTCTGGTGATCTAGCTTTAATGTGACACAATAAGTTCTATAGATATTTAATATTTAAAATATAACATTTTTGAATTTTAATGAATTTCAGTAGAAGGCATTTTAACATGCTTCTTTTTGCAATTACTGAACAGTCTTAGACAACCAAAAATGAAACCTCTTTTGCTAAATGCTGGTGGCTGGGATTTTATCAACATGCTCAACATGCAGGATGACGTCCCTCTGCACCACTGTGATTTGTACAGTTGCCTGTCCACGTGCCTTGAGAACACAGAAGCAAGCACGTCATCGCTTATTATCATTTTCGTTCACGAGTGCACCGACTATGACGATGTGACCTTGGCATGCTTCATGCGCTTAAAACACGCTCTAAATGACTCCTGTCTGCCACCCAAAATACCGCACTAAATGTCATAATAATGGCTGTCCACGGGGCAATTAAATGGGCCATTCATTTTGGTGGTGCTGTCAGACGTCTCATTTTAATATCCTGGTTTTTCAGACAGTGCTAAATGCACGCCTTTGTGTGTGCTCATGGATTTTGAAAAAAAAAAAAAGAAAAAAAAAAAAAGAAGAAAAAAAAATCCTCCAGGACAGCCATCAGTGTTCGTTAAAAGTGAGATTAATGTGGCCATTTACACACAGGGCTATGGCTCTTTTATGTCAGACCCTCAAACCCCAGTGTCCACTTTCCAGTAATGAGTCAAGTACCGTGACAGAAGACTGTCAGCTGAAAAGGCGACATTGAGACACGAATGTTATAAAAGCCCCATTAGTTGACAGACATCCATATCATAGATGTCAGAGCCAGAAATTGTACCTGTTGGAGATGTCAGTGCAGGCATGGTGAATAAACCTATTTTGGCACGAGCAGCATGACCAAGTTGTGTTTTTTTTTTTTTTTTTTTCTTTCATTGCAATGATTGGTGTGTACATGAACAGAGCAAACGGTCTCAGACTGGGGTGCAATATTCTATGCACGCATTGGAGTGATTGTGAAATATTTTCAAGGTTCTGCCTTGTGACAATTTTGTGCTCTATGAGGAGCTTCAGGAAAACATTCAAAGATTCATCAGCTTTAAACATGGGCTCCACTAGAGAAACGCGTTCTTTGATGGATAACATTTTAACAAAAAAATACACAGGCGATGCTAAGCAAAGAACTCATCGGGTATGTACAGTACAACAGACTGGTGGCGGCAAACAAAAGCTCATCAACGCACTACTACTGCTCTACGTGGCCGCTGGGGAGAGACTTTCCGAGAGGCGCTATAGTATGTGATATACAGTAATTGAAAAGAAAAATTAGTGTGGTGTAAATTTATAGACTCAAATTAACACATCGATCTCAGGGGAACAGTTGTTCTGTAGTGGTGCCTGAAAGCATCTGAAAAATTAGAAATTGTTACTTTATCTTTTTTTTTTTGCCATAGCTGTTGTCATGTCTCTGATTCCTCTTATTGTGACAAACCTTACAAAGCACTCATGAGAATAATCACATGAATTGAAGAAATTTCATCAAAACTGTCAGATTTTTTGCAAACATTTCTCATGTCGTATTAAGTTTCACAGTTTTCATGCTTCTGGTAATGTGCTGCACATGGTTTTATTTTTCATATATCATGTTGTCACATGACTCGTCTAACATTTTCACATTTGCTCGTTTGAGGTTTGACACATTTAATCTTCTTCCTAACATTTCTTTGTGATAGATCTCTTCAACAGAGGTGGCAGAAGTACACAAACACCACACTGAAGTAAATGTACTGTACAAGTACTTGCCTAAAATGTACTTACAAACAAACTATTCTGTGCTTTCACAATGACCCGCCAGTCATTCCTGTAATTTTGGGCTGCATGGACTGATGGAATTGCTTTTGTTTCTGTCCTTCCCACAGGAGTGTAGCTCAGTTGTGATATAGTGTGAGTGACACTGTTTGTTTAGAAAATCATTCATTTTTTGTGTGATCCATCTGAAAATGAATGAATCTCTTTTTAAAATGTATGAAGTAAAAGTGTAGATTTTTCATCAAAAGAAGTAGAGATTAAAAAGTGTCACATATGCAAAATACTCAAGTGCAGTACAGATACTGCACATAAAAAAAAAAAAAAAACCTGAATACTGTACATAGTAGTTGTACTTTGTTACTTGCCACCTCTGCTCATCAGTGCACTTTAACTGAATGGGAGACTACAGCAGTAATGTGAACTTTTAGAACCTCCAGGATATTATTATCTTAATGGAAACTTAGTATGTCTAAGGTAAATTAATGTATGTCCAATGGGTCAAAGGTGGCCGAGGGGCTCATCTTCAAAGAAACCATGTCCCTGTCTCATGGACGTTCTGGATTGTCCATCCCTTCAATCTTCTTCTTCTTCTTCTTTTTTCATATTTACCCACAGAATCTAGTTCACCATCACAGTCTAGTTCATTAAATTGGTTGGGAACACAACTGTTTGTAAATGTCAACTTCTCTTTTCAATCTCTTATGAATGAAATCCCAAGAAGTTAAAATAATTCATGATGGATGAAGTCTTTTACCTCAGATGAATAGAGGAGCCATGGGCTTGGACATGGCTATGGACAAGGACAGAACCATGGGCTTGGACATGGCGGTGGTGATGATGTTAAGCTTTTTTTTTTTAAAACATTTTTGTATATGTTGGAAGTCTAGTCTAGTCAAAATGGTGCCAAGAAAACAACTGCTGCGTCTTGTTATATATCCTGTTCCTTGTAAAATTTACAATATTCATAATGAACTATAATACATTTTTAAGATATAAATACGAATATAACTCTTGGCACACGTTTATCAGCTCGCAGGCATTTAACAGCATTTTCCACTCTGTTGATTTGTTTGTGTGGTCTCTGCAGAATGATGCACATAACTGGAAGGGGAATCAAAGACTTGAGCTGGAACATGTTGATTTTTAATGAGCGCCATCACTTTATAAAAACGTTACAGGGCTAAATGTTATTCTGGGGTTTTGTGTCAAACATTAGCAGATCGCTCGAACACTGTGGCTTCATTTCAGCTCTGTTGGATCAATTCCTGTATTGATTTCAAGCAAAAAGGCCTGGCTAAGAATCTCTGGAGTCTGTGTTTAACTATTCTGCCTAAGGCAGGCAGGAGGATTCATTATAAAAGATGAAGTGCTTTGTGGAACAGGGTTAAGTCCTGTACAAATGGCTTGTTGCATTCACTCTCTGTCTATGGTGAATTGAGCTTGCGTATGGATTTAGGAAGGTTATGGAAAGTGATTCCAGGTTGGAGCACTTGTATTGATCGAACGGGAGTCAAGCATGCGTGCTTGTTGTCTGCGATCTGTTGGGTTTGACATTTCAGATCCAAATGTGTATCTAGACACACATGATGTGGATCGGTCAATTGAGGAAATATTGTGCGTGGTTTCTTTGAGACACATGGGTAATAAAAAAAAAAAACTTCATGCCAAAATATTATGTCGAAATTCTTTTGGTTATATCAGCGTGAATTTTGATAAATGCTAGCGTTTCGTCACAATGGATAAATCAGCTTGCAGTGGTATTTAAGTAACCAATAATAAACTATTGAGAATCAGTAATATGTTAGGAAAGTAGTTGTATACAGTGCATCCGGAAAGTATTCACTGCGCTGCACTTTTTCACATTTTGTTATGTTGTAGCCTTTTTCCAAATTGAAATAGATTCATTACTTTCCTCTAAATTCTACAATTCTTCCCCAATTTTAATTCCTCCCCATAATGCCAACATGAAAGAATCTTGTTTGAAATCTTTGCAGGTTTATTTAAAGAAAAAACTGAAGAAAAAAAAAAACGACATGTCCATAAGTATTCACAGCCTTTATCAGCGTTTAAAATTGAGCTCAGGTGCTCATCCTGTTTCCACTGTTCATCATTGAGATGTTTTTACAACTCGATCGGAGTCCACCTGTGGTAAATTCAGTTGATTGGACATTATTTTGAAAGGAACATGTCTATATAAGGCCCCATAGTTTTAACAGTTCATGTCAGAGCACAGAACAAACCATGAAGTCCAAGGAATTGTCTAGACCTCAGAGACAGGATTGTATTGGCGCACAGATCTAGGGAAGAGTACAGAAACATTTCTGCAGCATTAAAGGTTCAAATGAGCACAGTGGCCTCCATCATGCATAAATGGAAGGAAGTAGGAACCACCAGGATTCTTCCAGACAGGTGGCCAAAGTAAGTAAGTGATCGGGGGAATCAGGTACTGTAGGTGACCAAGAATCAAATGGTCACTCTAAAGAGCTCCAATGTTTCTCTGTGGAGAGAGGAGAACCTTTCAGAAGAACAACCATATTGGAGCATCATACTCAAAAAGACCTGAGACTGTAATTGATGCCAAAGGTGCTTCAACAACAACAAAAAAATGTTTCTTTTGGACTGAGAGTCCTGTACCATTTTCTGAGGAGTGCAGAGATGCAGAGATGGTTGTTCTTCTGGAAATAATGTATACCTTCAGCAGTTCATGAATGCTATTGTAACCGAAATGGCAGTTATGGAGTGTAATTTTTTTTTTCTCAGCTTCTCCTTCCGCTTCATTTTATGTTCTTTAAGTTGTGCGCTACAACCGATTTTCACTCTGCTCTATACAAACAAAGAAAGCCACAGTGTATATTCTGTGGTTGAAAATTTTCCACATGCACAGACCTTATGAATGATATCACTGGACAGTTTCAATGATGTGCACTGGTCCTCTCCTTTTTATGTAGGGAGCAGATTCTACATTCTTTCACAGGTTATTGATTAGTTGTCTCTGTGGATTAGTGTGATCAGCCGAGAGTGATAAAGGCAACTTCCATCATGTCTAAGAGATGCACAGAGCCCAGCATCCTGCAGGCTCAGCTCCAATGTTTTTTTTTTAGGCCTTGTGGTTGAATAAATGTGTTTATTTAACTTTCGTTGGAGTCCATGCACACACAGCTTTGTTTCCATCATCTGAAAAGCTGCCATCAGATACAAATTACATCTGTGTCTCTCAATCACATCAACCCTCTATATCGTTCTTTCTAACTATAAGGTGATGCTGACACATTCTGTCATCTGCATCTGAAAGCCGATAATGAGTTTATGCTAGTAAATTGGATTATGGTCTCTGAAATAATGCTTTCTAGGAACTATGGACTGCTCAGCATAGACATATGTTCTTCCACCCACTCAGTATTGATCCTACAGTTTAAAATGCATGACATGTTCATCAAAAATCATTAATCTGTCATACAGGTGTACTAGGTCATGGAGAGAGCTTGCACTGACTTGTCCTCTTTAGTTAATCATGCTCATTTATGCATTTTTAATTCCTCCACAAACCACAAATGCTTGCTGCTTTAGCTTTGCACTTGAGCTACATGATTAATTAACTACTGTAAGTAGTGATCACATAGTACATACCATAAACAAGGATTATTCAACTCAAACTTACACTAATAGTATTACTATGGTTTTTTATATTATATAATATATAATTTTATTGCTAGTCAAGAATCTGAACAGATGAGAATTGAATGCATGAAGATACTTTTAAACATACTTTTCTGTCTTATTGTTTTTAACGGTTGTTCTGACTGAATAACCTGATTGGAAGAGAGTCATTGCATGTGTGGTGGAAAAAAAAAATAGCACTGGGATATTTGACTACTGTACAGTATATGTATGACAAGTGTTCTAATAATCATCATTTACACTAACCGTCAGACGCAGCAGTGAAAATAGGTCAGTACAGCCAGGGGTACTAAGAAGAGAGCAGCATCCTGCCAAAACCCGCATTCAAAACCAAGATTTAAACACTTTGTCTCCTTGGTATTTGCTTCTACATTGTTTAGAATTGCCTCTGAACTGTCCATGTCTTTGTTGTTGTTCATTAGCTTCTAACACCAGGCTGAATCCCAAATTCCTCTCTAACCACTGATTATGGGCACTAATAGATTTCCCTTTAATAGGATTTGGGATTTAACCCCAGAACCCCAAAGGTTATGTGATATTCTAAAGCGCTGCACAAGTGTATATTTAAATAAATATGTTTTTATAATAATAATAATAATAATTAAATATATAATAATATAATAATATTATTATATTTATTATTATTATATTATTATTTATTATTATTATTATTATTATTATTATTATTATATTATTATTATAACAATATAATTATTATTATTGTTATTATTATTATTATTATTATTATTATTATTATTATTATTATTATTATCATCATCAAAAGCCACATTTTGGCTACATATACCCAAGTAAGAATTTACAATGAATAAATAATTTGAATTTTAACCTACTTTCACACCTGTTAATTTTATCCCTGTCAGTCTCTAACTGTCGGTCACTCGCTCTGCCAGTCACAGTTTATTAGTTCCATCAGTGGTGCAAGGATATGTGTGGTGGTGCAAAATAACTGGTTACATAAACAAATCATAAATACTGTAAATCATAATCACTTGGGAATAACTGGTGCATGTACTTTGTGAGCATATAGTCTAATGTCACTTCACACAAATCATCAAAAAAAAACACATGTAGGAAGTTTGTTTTACATGTGCTTTTAAGGTTTTTTTTTTTTTTTCATAATCTATACTACATAATCCTGTATACAAGGTTGTCATTGCTATAGTAAATAACTAATAAAACAAACGTTTGATGTTGTTTTGACTAAGCTGCCTAAGAATATTTAGATTTTTATTGATTCTGCACTTATTGACTATTTCTTTATACTGTATATAATATTTTTCTCTTGGGTTTTTGACCCTTCTCCCAGGTCGCCACAGCAGATCTCATCACATTTGATCTACAAATATTGACACAGGTCAATGCTTTATGCCCTTTCTCTTTCTATTGTGCCAATTCCATGTTCTTATTTGTTTGTTTATGTTACTGTACATGTGTTTTGTTTTTGATTTTCTTCTTTTTTCCCATCCAAATCTTGTCATTGATTGTCTCCATAATATGCTATTGACATGCTATTTGCATGTCTTCACTTGCACCTTGACCACTCTGTATTTAAGTCCTGTCACTTATGTGTTTTTAGTGTAAAGTAAGCATTCAGTATATCATTACTCAAAGTTTCTTTATATTGGCACTTTTCAATTTTATTTTTATAGCACTTTTAATAATGGTCATTGTCGCAAAGCAGCGGCACGGTGGCTTAGTGATTAGTACTGTCGCCCTGTACCTGCAGGGTGCAGGTTTAATTCTGTCCAGGTTTGAGTGGAGTGCATGGAGTTTGCATGTTCTCCCTGTGCTTGGTGGGTTTTTTTCTGGTACTCTGGTTTCCTCCCACACTACAAATACATGCATATTAGCCTAACCGGTGTTCCCAAATTGCCCTTAGTGTGTGTGTGTGTGTGTGTGTGTGTGTGTGTGTGTGTGTGTGTGTCCTGCGATGGATTGGCAGCCTGTCCAGGGTGTACCCCTAAGCCTCCTGGGATAGGCTCCAGGCCCTCATAGGATGAATCAGACATGTCCATGTCCACTAAGTCCAGTAAGATTTCAACTTTGCATTATGATTTTTTGCAAGTTTTGCCCTTTGATTGTTTTTTTTTTTTTTTTTTTTGCTGATTCCCTGACTTTCTGTCTAAATACGTTAATTACATTTTCATATGCTTTGATCCATCTTTCAATTCTATGCTTTCAAGATGGCACTTTGAATTACAAGGTGATTTAAAATTAAATAGTTTATGCATTGGTCCAAGTTGTATGATGCATATTTAATGTTTAAATAAGAAATCTAAAACAATTTTTAGATAATTACAGGAGTCTAATAATAAAAAAATATATATCCCAAAGCAGCTTTGCCATAGTTTGCCATAGTCTTGAGCTGATTCATACATTGTATTTACTGATATTTCAGAATGTAAGAGTTATCATTAACCTGTCATTAAAAAAAAGAGATTACACCCAGGAAGGAAGAGGTAACCTTTAGAATTTAATTTGTAAATGGATTGAAATCAAATTCTTTTTGTCTGCTTTAATTTTTTGAATTTAAATAACTCTGATAAAAAAAAAAAATCAGGTATTATAAAGTCTAGTTGTTCTGATTTATGTATGCCTCACCCTTATTTGAATAGTCCTTTATAAGAAAATACAGTGTTTCCTCTTTCTGCTACACAGGGATAAATTACTGATGAAAGTACATATATGAAGAATGACTAGATCACTGCACTTTATCAGAGGGCATAGTGGGTGTATCAGACCCTGAGGCTGGACACACACACACACACACACACACACACACACACACACACACACACACACACACACACACACACACACAAGGTGATTTCCCTGCCGTAGACGGTGATTTTTAATATCTGTGGTGACTGTTGGAAAAAGCAAATATTACTCACCTGGGGTTTCAAATCAAGTTCCTTTTTTGTCAAAAGGATTATATATTGAGCTTCAGTTCAAATGGTACCGCAGTGCTGCAAATATGCAATATACTGTATAGATATATAGCCATAACTTTACAAACCTCAGGCATAAATGAGTCTTGGGTGCCCATGATCCTGTCAATAACAATTGATAAACATTGTTATTCGGTTCACCTGCTGGTGGTGTTAGGGTTGTGGCTGATCGGGGTACACATTGTAAGAAGTTTTGCCTTTTCCCATTCGTAAGATGTCTTTTTGCTGTAGCCTCTTGAAGCTGAGAGCCTAGAGAGAGATAATTGGCCAAGCTCTCTCAGAGGGGTGGGATGGGAGGTACTTAGTTCTCCCACATTAATTACGACTATCCAGCCAATCAGGGGTGTTTGTGAGTTCACGCAGTCAGAAGGAGTGGATAGTGCTGTCCTCCGAGTGTGTTACATTGCCCCCAAGGGTGCATGAGCAAGCAGTTGCATCATACGGTTTGGAGGAAACATGTGATAGTCTTCGTCCCTCGCGACTGTATGGTCATAGTAGGCTTAATGTGGGAGCGCCCCTAGTGACAAGGAGGAACTGGATACAACTAAATTAGAGAGAAAATCGGGGGAAAATCCCACCACCAACAACAACAACAAAAAAAGAAAACCTCAAAGTTTAGATATTCTGATACATAATCATAGTACATATTCAGATGAATAGAATTCTCACATAAATTTAAGAAAAAAATAATTAAGTTTATTTATTTTATACATTACATGGATTATATTTATCTATTTATTTACTTCTCATACATCTATTAGCAATAAACAGTACAAAAAGGTAAAATATAGTCATAGGTAAGGTAAAAGTATAAATCTTTTTTTTTTTTCGCTGAGTTGCTCCTATAAATGTGAACTTTCATTACTGTCAGCAAGTTTTATATTTTTCATTCAACTTTTAGCTTGTCACACATGCAAGCTAAAAGTTAGCAAAGGCTAAAAAAAAAAAAAAAGACCATCTAGCTAAGACTAGGGGTTTGCATCGAGGCTGGAATTCCCTGAGACGCAACAAAAATAATGTGTGAGTAGAGTGTTTTTACTTTCACGTGAATGTGTGTTTGTGACATTGCAGGAAGGATTTGCACCATACCTGCCTAATCAGAGTCAAATTCGAATTTAAATCCGATTCTTATTTGTCACATACACAGTCATGCACAGAATTATATGAAGTGAAGTGCTTGTACAACCGCCGATGACCCAAAATAAATAAATAAATATTTAAATAAAGCATATAAAGTATGAAATAAGAAGCCTGAGGTTGTGAAAATTCTAATAATTAGGCATATTCACACAGAAAAATATATATTATATGTTTATTAATTTAGATATATAATTATTTATAATCATTGCATTACCTCCTGATTCCAGTAAAGCAACAAGGACTTTCTAGACGCCAGAACTTTAAATGTGCTATTCTTACTTAATTTACATTAAATTATTCATATTATTAATTACACTATACAAATAGTACAAAAAATGTTCAGTTAGCTCTTTTATTAACTGTTTGTCCTTTCTATTAGAAACCATTTGGAGAACTTTTTATTTATTTGTTTTTATTTATTTTTTTTAAGAAAAATCAATTCAACAAGTACTTTAAGAATTGCTTCCCAGAGAAACCTATTTGAACAGATTGTCGAACAGCTCCTTCATAAATGTTTCAAAACTGAATTGTGTATTAGCGAGTGTGTTTGGGGAAAGGATTTCCCTGACAGGCACCGCTGATGCTGTC
Organism: Clarias magur; assembly: GCA_013621035.1. Taxonomy (NCBI): domain Eukaryota; kingdom Metazoa; phylum Chordata; class Actinopteri; order Siluriformes; family Clariidae; genus Clarias; species Clarias magur. The sequence continues at coordinate 1,372,316 of QNUK01000035.1, read as the reverse complement.
GTGTTCAAGCCGGCTTATTTCAATTTGCTCGTGGCCTCCTGTTCTGCCCTTTGTCAGATTGTGTTTCAGCACAGTGAAATGACCGTGGCCATGCTACCCTTTTACACTACGAAGAGCATGAAATTGGTATTATGGTGGAGGTAATGCTCGCCTCTCCTTCCTGTGTTCCTTTTGCCCTCTGTAAACTGTCTATTAATTGTGTTTGCCATTAAAAGACCCCGAGGTGGCTCCTGTCTGTAGTGTTGTGTGTGTATGTGTGTGTCAGGTTAATTTGACTGGCAAGTGTGACAGGGCTGCATGAATTTCAAATGTCGATCACTCCTTGAAAAAAAAACAAAAATTGATTGACGTCATTGCACTTCAGATTTTACATGTCACCATCTGCCATTTAGATCGCACCTTCAAACCACTGATCAGATACATTCTATAGACTATGTTATTTTATGTTATATTATATAACATGCAGTATTAAATATTTACAGCACTTTAAGGACATTCATTCCTTCATTACTTTATTCATGATCAGTAATGTCTGCATTCTGGTCAGAGTCACAGTGGATCTGGAGGATAGCCCAAGAATAATTCATTCAATGTGAGAATACTCCCTTCATCAGGCACCAGAATCGCACGCACACACACACACACACACACACACACACACACACACACACACACACACACACACACACACACACACACACACACACATTTAAATTTAGAATCATTCTCGAGTTGCAAACTTGGATCGTTAAAATGAAAAAAATAATACCTAATACCCGGTAATATAAAGACTGGTGGCCCAAAGTATTGAAACAAAAGTGAAATTGAATTTGTTAATTTATTATTTTATATAACAAAATTGCCATACAAACAACATATTTAGTAAGTATTTTAGTAAGTATTTAGTACGTATTATATCCCTCTGGGCATAGAGTCAGAAAGACGCCTTCCCCGATTGATTGCTTCCTTAATATCATGTATAGAAAACTGTGTCTTGTCTGCTACAGTACTGCCTTCTTCATAATTGTTCAACAGTTTTCCATTGGGCTTAAGTCTGGTGATGACCCAGATCATGACTCCAGAAGCTCAATACCATTGTCCTGTAGGTAGTTTTTGCAAGTTTTTCAGTTAATTAGCACAACTTATCATAGGCTAGAACTAATTAGAGAAATCATCTGTTTTGAGCTACAGTATAATACATGGCATATGTTGCCTTAAATGTTGCCTTAATACTTTTGGCCACCAGTTAGAATACAAATTCGATGATATGTAATCTGTAAACTGTTTTGGTTAAGTAAATTTCTGAGATTTTGCTGATTCATTTAATGTTACCTAATGTTAACAATATTAGCTGAAATAGCAAAATCACAGCAATTTATGTAACCATAATAGTATTCCATATCATCCAATTTGTAACTTACCTTGACTGAGACATTTTCTAAGACACTGATATGGACAAATACAGACCCTATGCCTTTTTCAATGTGATTGATATGTCCAGAGGCCACACCTCTTTCTCAGGGACATTCCTATAGCTCATGCTTCCATTACTGTGATTGACAGGCACAGAAACCAGAAGACCAAGACAACGCTTTCTTGTAGGAGACTGCCAGTTAGTGAAGCCATACCACCTTTACTGGGACTGACAGAGGGCATGCCTATGGCTACGTTTACATCACAAGCCACATTGTTCGATTCAGATTTTTTTTTGTTCAGATCGGATTTGCCAGTCATGATGTTTCATATTCATAATTGCAATGGACTTTTATCTGACTAATGTGGATGCATCTGTTCTCTGAAATGGCATGCATGTACACAACGAAACATCTTTGCCATGCCATCTAGGTTAACGACTCATTTATCTCAAACACTGGATGTGATTTTGGCAAAAATATGCTTGGAATTTTGCTTTCGAGGATGTCAAGCAGTCAGTCGGCTGTGATTGTTGAGGTCCAGGAGAAGGAAGAAAGCCAGACACCTCATTTTAGAAGCTCTTGCTAGCACTGCTGTGAAATCGCACAGCGTTGGCTGACTGATGATGTCAGTGCCCTACACATGCACAGAGGCAAAAAGTTGCATGAATTCTGCTCTGCCCATTTACGTCACATAACCATATATCAGATATATAGGTGATGTAGGACCACATACAAAAATAACTCAGGTAAAAGCTGAAAAACATCAGACTTGTGCATTTAGACATCCCTAAAAACTCAGATCTGTGTCACACTTTAGGCTGGTAATTTGAACATAGCTTGAGACTGACAAGTACAGTGAGACGCTGAAAAACACAGAGTCCATGCCTTCTTCACTTCAACTCACACATTCAGAGGTCACACCTCCTTAACTTTACAGAGAATCTGTAAAAGTTAAACATTTTTATTGCATTAAGAAGGAAATGAATGAATGCATTAATTAAATAAACTGATTATGAAACAACGAAGCCTATGACCTTGTCATAAGCTCGTTATGCAACATGAGTACTGGGAAAACTGAAGTAAAGTTTTTAAAGCTTGAGCTGAATTATTCTCATCCAAATCAATTTTACTGTAATGCATGAATGACTAAAATCCAAACATCAACTCTTAAATGAGTAGTGAACCATTCTTCCAATCAAACGCAGTTTGACATTACAGTGTATCCAGACTTGTTTTTCTGAAGTTGAAGATGCTTGAAGTGCGAACACTTGATGTTATATCCGCTCTAGTTTTGGCCAGTTTACTGCTTCTTAACCCAGTCACGCTCTGTTGGTTTGAGGTTCTGACCCTGGCCTGTCTGGCTGTACTTTGATTATGGATAGGAACCTTGTCTGTCTGGTTCTTGACCCCAGCCAAGAACTTGATCATTTTGGTAAAACCCCAAATAAACCCCAAGTAAGTGGCGCTGCACATTTGTCTTGTGTTTTTTTTTTTTTTTTTCAAATCTTACATTGGAAGAGGAATATGGTGAGATGTTGTGATGTGACTCAGACCCTCTCAGTGACAGCAAGAAACTTCAATTCACTTCAACAGCAGAATACATCATGATTTTATTTATAACTGTACTGTTTATAAGAAGTTGTTTTGCTGGTTTTGTAGGGAGCAGTTGTTCAAGCATTAGTTATGCACAAATGATATTTCCTTGAAGTGCAATCGTTCTGAAATAGATAGCAGAAATAGCCCTTATTAAACTTTTATTACAATGTAAGAACAAGTGTAACTACACTGTAACAACTAGTGAATAAAAAAGTTATGATAAACTAGCTATGGAAGTAATACTAATTATAACATGGGGAAAAGGTTATTTTTAAAACATGTAAATACAGGTCTGACTAATTTAATGAAATAAATTAATTAATATGTCTGCGTATGTAAGTGTCTTTTTACAATGGACACTGCAACAAAGGAACTTTACAGAAATTCATACATAACATTTTAAATAAAAAAATAAATAAATTAGCCCCAATCAGCAAACCAGAGGAGACAGTGACATGACAAGAAATAACTTGCCTTCCTGGGAGAAAAACAATAAATAAATAAATAAATAAATAAAAAGAAAATAAACTGAACATATTGGTAGAGACAAAATGGCAAAACAGCTTATCTTTCTTACAAAGTACAGTATGTGGACCTGAACCCGTGTATTTGTGTGTGTGTGTGTGTGTGTGTGTGTGTGTGTGTGTGTGTGTGTGTGTGTGTGTGTGTGTGTGTGTGTGTATAGAGTGACTCATTACAAAAACCCCATGTATATGTGTTGTAGTGAGTTTTTGCAGTGAGTCACTTGCAGCAAATTTAACCAAGCAAAAAAGTGTTAAAGTTTGGTGCTCATAAAACCTTGGTAATTACAAAGAATTTTGAGGATCATGAAATATTATGATCATCTGCCTCCTTCTCTACCAGTTTCAGTTTAACTTCCATAGTTGCTGACAGCAGCTTCTTCTAGTCGTCCGTGACTACGGGAAAACTGCAATGGCTAGAAGAGACTGTAAAAGCCTTTTATTAGCTTCAACTTTCTAGAAAATATTGTTTCAAAAAATTATTTTATTTAAGTAATACTTAGTTCTCATCATCTGTTTTCATCATCTGCCCAGCTGATGATTTTGCTTCAATGATCACATGACAAGACTTGCATTATATTTTATTTGAATGCCTATTGAGATTTGCCCCTGTCTAGTTCAGCGTGTCATTATTAACATCAGCAAATCTTTCAGAAATCTTTTTTTTTTTGGTTGTTTAAAAGAAAGATGATCAATATGTTGTTTTGACAATAATGGAAATTTGCTGTTTTTTTTTTTTTTTTTTTTTTTTTTCATTCAGGCTGTTGGTTTCATTCAGGTTTGAATAATCAAATCTTTTAACCAGGACAGACATTTGCTCTTTTCACATCCAACATGCCAGTGTTTAAAATGTGTAAATGTGTTTTTTTGACGACTGTGACTTTAGGTGCATATTAAGTCAACTGAGCAAATCAGCAAATAAAGCTGATGAATATTTGAAATGCATGGACACTATTTTTTCTTTATCATCGCCTAATTGTTTCGCAGAACACTTTGTGAACTGCTAGAAGTCATAAGGGCTTTTTACAGCCTGTTGAATATTTGCATTTTATACAGTATGGCAGTAAGAAACACTTTACAGTTTGTTGTATTTTTATAACAAATAAATGTGATGCTTATACTGGTGATTGCTTCAATTATGTCAGGCTAGTGAGCAGCAATAATGCTTACTGTAATTAGTTTTAGATTTCATCTTGATCAAATTATTGTACAGAATCTCTGTTTGAGTTTGAAACTCACCACCATGATTTAGTTTTTCCATTGAATAACACTTTACTGTCGGGGAAAAAAAAAAAAGCCTTGAATAAGATATTATGAAAATGTGCCACAAGCAGATGCCCCGGAACGGATTAAATATTCCAAATTTTCCACCATTATCATAAACCCATACCCACTGAGCCAGGCTTCATAACCATATTTAAATGTACATTTTAAATGCCTTTTTCTGCCATGCAGTGACTGTGCTGATTAAAAACCAAATCTTGTTTCCAGACTTTGCATATTAATTAGCTGCTTAAATTACACTGTCAACTCCCAGCACTAAGAGTTTTGTCTAATTAATAATAATAAAGCCCCAAGATGGTGGATTTCGCTAATCCTTTTGCAGGGGGAAAAATGCAACACGTAATTTTGAGTGAAAATGTCAATGGTTATCCCAGTTGCAACAACACAGCGTAATAAGAAATGTAATTATGTTTCATTGTACTACACAGATGAGCTCTAATACCACACAGAGCTCTGAGATTAGACGTAGGTGATACAGAGTCAAGTATCTCTGCATTAACCCATATCAAGGGTCTTATTTCCCTTTATGAAATTGTACTTGTAACAAATTGTAATTGTAACATTTTAACGGAAAGTTTCGACTCTTGGTGTTGTGTTGGCAGTTTTCAATTAAAGGTTACATATTTGTACTGTTGTATAATTACTGTATTATCAATAACATAAATCACAAATGATTATACAAATGATACATTTTTTCTATTGAAGCAGCTGTAACTGTTACTTTCTGTATAATACCATTAAACCAGTGTGGTTGATAAATGTTTACTGTTCAAATTAACTAATCTTTTTTTTTCTATTTTTTTTTTTTGAAGAAGAAGAAGAAACAGGAGCTTTTTATTCAGACTCTTGTATTTAATTATCCTCTCAAATCCTCACAACATACTCACATCAAATATGATTGGTCATTTGTAAATTAAGAATTTTGGTAAGTAACCAACTTCCAACTTAACATTACAATATCCACCTACATTAAGAAAAAAGGCATTACAGTATATACTAATCAGCCATAACATTAAAACCATTAATATTAAAACCACCTAGGTTTTGGGTTAAGCATTGGACATGGCTCCACAAGACCATTTGGGGTGTGCTCTGGTGTTTGGCACTTGGACGTTGGCAGGGGTCCCCGTCCCCCTCACCTCCTCCCACCCCCACCCCTCGGTATTGGCGTGATATACTGATGTATATTTAGTGATCAATGTTATTCAGTTCACCTGGTGGTTTGTTTTTAATAGTATGGCTAATTGGTGTATATTATACCCTGCATGACATAGCTTAAAAACTGGATGCATATTTCAACAAATAGACTTGTTAACTGTTCCATCTATGCGTCATACTTCAAACATAACTATAATGCAAACATGAAAAACAAATGTCTGACACCAAATATGGAAATTCAAAGAAATTGGTGTTATTTTAAGTTTAGTTTTCATGACTGACAGCATAGGTTAACATAAATAACAGTTAAAATATGTGAATTATTTGATTAGCTTTACTAGTTTACCATAAAATTATAAAAACACACCATATTATTCATTAGTTTTTCCTTATGCAGCATTAACCCAATTAGGCTGTACAAACCAGTTTAAAAAAAAGAAAATATCTCAGGCATTTATGTACAGAATAGCTTAGTTTAATAAACAAAAATGTTATTTTTACATTATTATTCCTGAGAATATAATGAGTAGATAATTGGCATAAACAACATTTTATGTTTAGAGAAATAGGCAGAGAAATAGGAGAGCCTTGTCTGTGGTAGATATATAATTTAACCTCTGTAAAACACACACACACACACACACACACACACACACACACACACACACACACACACACACACACACACATTTAAATTTAGAAGCAATCTGGAGTTGCAAAAAAATAATACCTGGTGTCATATAAAGACTGGTGGCCCAAAGTATTGAAACAAAAATTAAATTGAATTTGTTAATTTATTATTATAAGTAACGCAATACATCAATATTTAGTAAGTCTTTTATCCCTCTGGGCATAGAATCAGAAAGACGTCTGCAGTACTCTGGTGTCACTCGTTCAGTCCATGCCCGATTGATTGCTTCCTTAATATCATATACAGAAAACTGTGTCTTGTCTGCTACAGTACTGCCTTCTTCATAATTGTTCAACAGTTTTCTATTGGGCTTAAGTCTGGTGATGTCCCATGTTCTTCTCTTGTGTAATGACAGTTCTAATTTATGTTTATATGTATTTTTTTTTTCATTTATATAATTTATTTAGCGATGCGCCGTACCAAAATCGACATTCATGTGTATAAAAATCAGATATCAGCTGTCAAATTTCCTGTTTTTATAAAAATTAATATGATCTAACAGAACATATTAAAAATGGAATCATATCCTTTCCTTCTTTCTTTAACCTTGTTTTCTTTCATATATTTTCTTCCAAACAAACATTCAACCTCATTTTTGAGGATAATGTGCATATTGCATTTTCACCCTTTCTTTCTTTTTTTTTTTTTTTACCATACGCATGTGAAATCATAAGCACCCTGCTTCTGTCATTCTTTTTGAATTTCATTAAGCAGATTACGCCTGACGTTACAAGGGGCCCTGCTGAATTGTATTAGCTTATTATAAAAGGGAAATGGCTTACATTGAACTTTGCTTCCTGAAAAATGGGGCGAAATCCTCTTTACCTTCTCGCTCATAATGTCAGCCATGTCATGTTACAATGTTAAATGGCACCAAATTAATCCTTCCTGGTTAAAGGAATTGTGTTCAAGCAGGATAATCTCAGAGCAGTATATTAGAGTGACTCACAGCGTAATCCTCTCATATGTGTGCAAACCTGTGATTTCAGGCAAACCTCAGTTCTGGGAGGAATGAGAAGTGAAATGGTGCTATACTGGCAGACTGTGTGTAATCTCAAGGGGTTTTCATCAACACTACAGTACATACAATATGTAAAAGTGGAAGCGGAGCAGGAGTGGACATCTGCAAAGATTTACTGAAACCAATTTTTACACACAGCCCAACTTATGAGCATACAGGTAAATGCAGGGGGCAAATAGAAATAGAAAAATACATGCAAGAAATACAAACAAAGACTGAGCTGGAGAAGAGAAAGAAGGTCAGTAGCAAACCAAGAAAGGGTCGAGTACAGAGAACCTGAATAGTGAGTGAGGCAGCGATATGAGACAAATTGGAGGACACGAATTCATTCTGTTTACTTCCTGGTTCCTCTGAATCCTCTCCTTGTGCCACATGGCTTTGCATGTCATATTATCTATTTCCTAGTTTTCAGCCTCTAGTTCTTGTTTTTGTATTTTTCCTAGTTGAGTGTTTTGTTAAGTGTGATCATGCTTTGACATTCATTTGGTTGAATTGATACCAAATATAAAACTGCCTATATTAATAAAGGAACAGTTGGCCAAAAATTACATATATAGTTATTCCAAATATCTTCAATATACCCCAGTTACCCCAATATTTGCTTTCTTACTTTTTGCACTATAGCTAGACTAATGAATATGCAAATGTGAGTAAAAAAATGTGTAAAGTTACAAAATTATAACTTTACCCAACTGCCAGTGGCTGTGTAACTTTTTTTAAAAATAAATTTTGACTCTTCAAAATCAGCAAAAAAAAAAAAAAAAAAAAGTTCTAACAAGGTGGCACGGTGGTGTAGTGGTTAGCACTGTTGCTTTGAACCTCCAGGCCGGGTTCGATTCTCGTCTCTGTGTGCATGGAGTTTGTATGTTCTCCTTGTGCTTGGTGGGTTTCCTCAGAGTACTCCGGTTTCTTCGCACAGTCCAAGGACATGCAGAGTAGGCTAATTGGCGTTCCCAAGCTGCCCATAGTGTGTGTGTGTGTGCTCTGCAATGGATTGGCACCCTGTCCAGATTGTACTCTGGCTCGTGCCCTATGTCTCCTGGGATAGGCTTTAGGTCTCCTCGTGACCCTGAAACAAGATAAAGCGGTATAGACAATGAGTATTTCAACAAAAGTATGAGGGGCATTCAAGTCAAAACAGGGCATGTGAAGAAATTTTCATGCAAGAAGGCCAGTGATGAGACGCCACAGACGCTGCAGTAAAACATTGGTGCAAATGTTTTAAAGTAATTTTAATACTAGCCGAGATGGCTCAGAGCGCACTGGAGTCGTTCCTGTAAATATTCAGTGAGTGGAATGCCTGATTCTTGAAAATCAACAGATAATTTGTTGCCAACTTGCAGAAAAGATACATCTGCCTGTGGGAACACCACTTGCCCATCACAGGAACACAGCTGGGAGTTATTATCACATCCCAATACAGTCCATCAAGGTACATTAAAGGAGTTCCTGGGAGGCCAGAGTTTCAGATGTGAAGAAAGCAGTATGATCATGGCTTTGGGCTACTTAGAATTTTTTCTACTTTGATGGTGTCCAGGTGCTATTAAATGGCTGAGAAAAGTGCATTTGTGTAGCAGGGGATTATCGAGAAATAATGGGAATTTATGATCATTGTATAAATATGACACAGCTACCTACTTTCTAGGGATACAGTAGCTATCACTAACATGAGCGAATGGGACAAAACAAGGCTGGCCTTTTGACTGTGTGAAACAACAAAACTGATGTTTTAATAACCTCCACATTATTTTTAATGCCTCTCTCCAACGTTGAAATGCCACATCTCTTTGTACGTCTTTGTGTGTTCAAGTTCAATATTTGTTTATTTGTCATACTGTATGCATCTCAACACAGCACCAAGACCACAATGAAATGCTTAGGACAAGAAGTGACAGTCAACTTCTATATGTGTATATGAGAGTGTGTGTGCTTGTGTGTGTGTGTGTGTGTGTGTATATATATATATATATATATATATATATATATATATACACACACACACACACACACACACACACACACACACACTCACCTAAAGGATTATTAGGAACACCATACTAATATGGTGTTTGACCCCCTTTCGCCTTCAGAACTGCCTTAATTCTACGTGGCATTGATTCAACAAGGTGCTGAAAGCAATCTTTAGAATCCTTGGCTCATATTGATAGGAGAGCATCTTGCAATTGATGGAGATTTGTGGGATGCACATCTAGGGCACGAAGCTCCCGTTCCACCACATCCCAAAGATGCTCTATTGGGTTGAGATCTGGTGACTGCGGGGGCCATACCTCAACTGGTCTGACACTAACCCACATTGGATAGATCGCTCCAAGACTGTTGGAACAAAAAAAGTGATGGTATGGTGTGGTATATGGGGTACAAAGATAGTAGGGCCATTCTTCATCAATGGAAACCTCAAGGCCACTGGATATTTGAAATTGCTACATGATGATGTGTTTCCCTCTTTATGCACTGAAGCTGGCACGTTCCAGCAGAGTTTTTCCAGCAAGATGGTGCGCCACCATATTATGGGTGTCCGAGCATTCCTAGATGAACAGTTTCCTGAAAAGTGCATTGGTTGTCGTGGGCCAGTTGAATGGCCCCCAAGGTCTCCCGATCTGACCCCCTTAGACTTTTATCTTTGGGGTCATCTGAAGGCAATTGTCTATGGTGTGAAGATACGAGATGTGCAGCACCTGAAACTACGGATACTGGAAGCCTGTGCTGGCATTTCTCCTGCGGTGTTGCTATCAGTGTGTGAAGAGTGGGAGAAGAGGGTTGCATTTACAATCCATCACAATGGGCAGCACATTGAACACATTTTATAAGTGGTGAGAAACTTGTAAATAACTCATGAAATAATAAAGTTACGTTAAAACCAAGCACACCATTGTTTTTCTTGTGAAATTCCCAATAAGTTTGTTGTGTCTCTTCCTATTGAAAAAACAAAAGTTGGATCCAAGATGGCCGACTTCCAAATGGCCACCATGGTCACCACCCATCCTGAAAAGTTTGCCCCATCACATATACTAATGTGCCACAAACAGGACGTTAATATCACCAACCATTCCCATTTTATTAAGGTGTATCCATATAAATGGCCCACGCTGTACATTAAATCTACATATGACTGTACATTAAATTTCGATTGCACCATGTTGATAAATACATTTAAAAGTGTCCTAGTGCAGCCATTCCTTTAAACCAAGGATTTTAGTGTCTGAAACTTTCTTAGGATTCTTTTCAATTTCTCTCTTTTTTTAGACCATCATCTTTTAAATTGTTTCTTGGCCATCTTTATTTCTGACAATGTCTCGAATCGAGTATGTAAGTATCGGCCAGATTTATCACTTCTCTGAAACTAATGCTTGCTCATAAGTCAATGCAAGTTACCAGATACCATGGTTGAGTCTTTTGCATATTCATTGAGTTATTTGTCATGATTAATGTCAAAATCTATGACATTTGAGAGAAGGAACATTTTCTCAAGACACTTCTTCCATTAAAAAAAGGCAAATTATCTATTTATGTATTTGCAGAAATCTCTTATTTATATCAAGGACACAGACAACAACATCACTAATAGTTGGGAAATACAGACATTTATGGTAGTTGGCAGATGGCCTTAGCCAAAGCAACTTGCATTTATCTCATTAATACAGCTAAGCAGTTGAGGATTAAGGGCCTTGCTCAAGGGCCAGTAGTGGCAGCCCTGGGATTAAAATGTATAGCTTTCTAATCAGTAGTCCAACATCTTAACAACTGAACTACCACTGACCCTACCACTGATAGACATGGAGGAAATTGTTACAAAAGGGGTAACTGTCTTTGCAGTGTTTAAAATTAAGAATAAAGTGTCCAACCCACACTTACCCCAGTAATAATGATTAGTGGCTATTAGGAACAATGGCAATAATACAAATGAACAATTAAGCACAAATCATTCAGGTTTTATACACTGTTAGGTAGTTGACTGAACCCTTCATATACACCGCAAACAAAAGAACATCCATAGAGCGTCCCATGAATGTCTCATTTTGTAAGGTACCCTTTACATCTACATAGGGTACCAGGATGTTCTTTGGTGATATTCCCCAGATGTTTATCAGATTTTTGAAGAACTGAATATATTGAAATATATATGTTTTTTTTTTAACCCTTTATTTCTGAAGATGTCTGTAGCACCACCCAGGATTTGAACTTGCATCAGGTAATAAGGTGCATTGCCATTGCGCCAAAGGGGAACATGGTCAGTCACTGCAGTGTCTTAATTAATATCATCAGCTGGTACAGACAAAAATCTAATCCACAGTGCAGTAACCAGGGGAACGTCCCAGAAACATCACATAAAAACTATGACCCTTTGGAAGTAACATTTTCTGTGGGACCAAGATGGAATGTTTCCAGAGGGTTATATTTAAGTCTGACTTAGAACATTACACTGGAACCAAAGGAGGATCTTTAGTGAACATCAGTAAGGTCCTACTTACAGTACATGGCACAGGGACCATTTGCATATGGACAGAATGGAAAGATTATTTATTTATATATTATTTAAATAAAAGTTACAGGACGTTGCCTGTCATTAGCTACAGTATGATACTGCATAAGCTCAAGAGCCAAATCAAATGCAATACAACCACTAATATTTCCCCCATTGTTTTGTCTTAAGACAATAAAGGGGTCTAAAAACTTGCTAAATTTAGGATAAAATACTCAGTTGGCAACACTTTTTAAAACCCTCACACTTTTGGTCAGAATCAGGAACTTTGGGTGCCAGCTGCCTAATTGGACAGTCTTTACGTCGGAGCTGCCAAATGCTGTCCAAAAACTGTTTCGACTTGGAACCTTCAAATTAGAAAGTACAGAATCTGGCTGAAGGACAGTTTCACTCGGAGACGACCTGTTTGAATGTTTTTACATGTCTGAAATATAAAAGTAGTATAGCATTTCTCAATACAACTGTAATATGAATACTTTCTTACCTTATTAGCTGAAGTAAAGTTTTGCTAGAAGGGCTTTATAGGGCTGAGGGAGGAAGATAACAACACCGTAGACTTCAGGAACAGATTTTATCCAAAAGGCATTGGGATCTTTTGAGTCACTTCAGTGAATCAGCCAAAGCATTTCATCCTTCTTAGAAGCACAATAAATGATGGATGCTGCTGCTTATGAAAGTTAATAGGAGCAATAAGATTTGCAATATTTAATTTACAATGTTCATTTTGGGTGGGATGCAACCAGAGCTACATTTGTATATAATAGTGCACAAATTGATGCAACGTTCCCCCTGAACACTAAAGAGAACAGGACAATGAATCAGCTCTCTATCTGAGTATCAAGGAAAAAAAACTAAAGACTACTAAATAACTTTTAAAAGGTGGAAACTGTATTAATATTGAGTGAAAATGTTCAAAGCATAGAAAACAGGCCTGCCATATTTTCCTCTCGTGTGCTTCCTGAATAACACAAAATGATATTATAGTAATATATAGTATTGTATATAGTAGTAATAATATTACTAATTATACTATATTTTATGATATGGTCTTTTTTTAATTCACTGGAACTGATTTTCTGTCTACATATTGCACTTTCTTCTCTCTCTTTACCTCCCTTTCTTATTCTCTCTCCATCTTTCACTCTCACTAACTATGTATTTATGTACTGTACATTACTTGCTTTAAAGTATTTTAATGTAGAATAGTGTATGTGAACTAGAGAACAACTCCAATCATAACATGCCCGTCCGTGAGAAAGCTCAGAGTACTTCAGAAAGCACTGAGGTAAGCACCGTCTCCATGGCAACAGTCCCAGGAAACCCAGTGAGGAGTTTGTTGGGGTTCAGTGGGGTTGTAGAGAATCGAGCATGTGTGTTTGTGAGTGCGCAGAGTTGGTGTAAGTTAGTCCTCATTATCAAAATGAATAAAGCAGACCTTATTTGAAGGTTTAACATTTGTTTGCCATTTGCAATATTGAAATGTCTCATGTTTCTGTGCCAACTTTGCTTATATGTAAAAACAAATCTGAGATGTCTTTGGTGCTGCCAAAAAGAGAAAAGAAATGCAACATGGCACGCTGTGACTCAGCAACACCTGCGTCCAATTATGCCAAATGAACTCCACCGCAATCAGGAATAAATTTTTTTTTTTTTAAATTACACGTGAAATAATTAACATTTATTTCAGTCATTTCAGAGAATCAGCTAAATTTTTTGAGAGAACCTGTACAAAGATACAGACAATGGTAATGTGTTCATGTAAAGGTCTAAACAACAGGAGTCGGCTCTGTGTCTCTGTGCTGACTTGGTATGTGATTATGTCTTAACCAAGCATGCATATGCAAACACATACACTAAAATCATATAATGTTTTATTAATAGGCAATATTAATGTTAAAATATGTGTACAGCAGAGCGTATGTTTACGGATTATGTAAATTGTAGGTTTGTGTAATGAATGTTGTCTATGTGCTCTATATTACAGTGCATTTATAATTTATAGCCAGATTTACTATGTTTAGCTATGTGATATAGAAGGCAGTATTAAGATCATCCCAGGGTAAGTATTTAACCATTTATCATTTTGTAACCCTAGATGTTATTAATGTCATGAACAATTTATGTTTGGGTCACAATGTGTTCCTTTAAAGTGGTCTAAAGAGGCTGGTTTGACATTGACATTTTGAGGCAGTGAACTAACCTTAATAAACTTATGGGTTATAGCTGTCTGGAATTTTAAAACACGTACTGTATATACACCGATATGGCATGACATTAACACTGTAGTAAATTAGAACATTAAGATTGATCAATTAATCTTTTTTAAAGAGCGCATCTTGCCTGATCCCACAGAAAAGCCAATCACAACTTGCTGATCAAATAGGCATCAGAACACCAAGTGCTCCACAGTGGGCAATGCATGGCAAAAAGCACAATGCCATCAAAAACTGCCACCAGCCTCCAAACTCACCAATCTGATTAAGCAAACATGGGATGCACAGCAAACCTGATCGAAAAAGAACATTCAGTTTTTTTTTTCCTAAGAAATGAAGGTCAGCTGTTCTGGCAACCCATCAAGCACCATGATGAAACTGGAGACCATCCTATGAAATCAATACCAAAACGTACCTCTGCTGCAGAGGAGAAGTTCATTTAGAGTTATCAGACTCAAAAATCACCCATTAACAGCACCGCAGATTGGATCCGTTGTGAAGGCGTTACAGAGCTTAAGTAGCAGACACATCTCAATATCAACCGTTCAAAAGAGATGATCAAAAATCAAGTGTGTCTATTTTTTTACTGGTAGATGTGTGGCTTTTCTTAAAAATCTGTTACAATAAAAAAAAGCCTAAAAAAGTGTTTAAAATAATTCTAACCATGCATGCAACCTTTCTTTTACAAACAGCAAATGTTTATTCTGGAGCAGAGGGACGCCCATGAGTAACCCCATTTGCTTCATCACTCCCTATCATGGGCATGGCTGTGAAATTCAGGCAAACGTTACAAAAGCACAGATTCATTGTGTCCCTAAGTACAAAAAGATAATTTGCATCACTTTAGTCTTTCTGATCTTTTTAGACAGATACATCATGCTTTAAAATGTCCTTAGTTATTTGAAGTTCACTTTGTCATAACAGTGAACTAGGCCGTTATTTTAATTGCTTTTAGTGTTAAAGGGTGTTTTATCAAAGTGACAGACTCTTTTCTGTCGCAGCCGAATGATTAAATGGATAACTAATTGGTATATTTAATGGCTGAATTCAAACAATGTCTATTTGCAACAAGAGAAATAATCAAATGAATGGTATGTGTCACATCACAGAGACCACGAGCAAACTGGTGCAAAGCGAGGCATTAGCGGGCGATGTGGAGGCTTATTTGAATCCGTCTCTAAACGGGACTCCCCCACCGTGCTGAGACACAGATTTGATGAAAGATTCAGGTTTCCTAAGCACCAATAATGTCAGACATCAAAGTGTGAGCTGCCGGCGTGTTCATCACAGGAGGTGCTGTCTTTTGGCCTCAGACACGGACCCTGTGCATATCATAACTGATCCAGGAAGTGTGTTCCTCATTAACGGCTAGACTGTCTACTCCCTAAGACACTAACTAGTGCAGTAAATTCACATATCAAACTAGATTGAGTATTATCAAAAGCATGTTGTATTTTTTTTTTTTTTTTTTTTTTTTTTTTTTTATGATGGTTGGTTGTAATGAAAATAAACTCTAAGGCTGTATTCAACTCAGAACAAACATTTTACAAGCAAAATGTAAACCGATTTTCTGTAACTGGAACCTAATCCAGTTGCTGTGTCAGTGCACTTCAATCGTTGTGTTATATTGATGTTTTGATGTCCCTTTATTTCTTGCTTCTCTCTGAAATCCCACACAGACATACAGTATAACAGCAGACTGCAAACTAAATCATAAGGTTTTTCAAACCCTTGCACTTTCTTACCATTTTCATGTCTTGGTATTTCATTGATCATTACAGTTGAAAACAAAATTAAAACATTTAGATCCACTGAAGATAGGACTACTGATTGTTAGTCTGAGGCAACTATCCATATTCTAGAAATGGTTTCTGATTAGAATAACCACAGTACCTGTACAGTACATGAAGGAAACAATGAGGCATTCTGTTTAAATAAGGCAGTGACTTTTTAAAAAATTATTCTTAATTATGATTTCTATGAAATTAAACAAAAACATCCTTATTTTGTTTAGGTACCCTTCAGGTCCCGCATACTATTCTATGATAGTTGCTATGGTTACAGTTCAGAGGACATTATCTCACTCAGTTCTGATTACTTTTAATTAAACACTTCAATGCAATATCGCAGTGCAAATTCCCAGCGCATATACTGCATTTATTTATTTATTTATTTATTATTTATTTTTAAGTAATGTGACATTGAAGGTGATGAAAAAGCATACCAACAGCGGTCTAAACTAAAAATGCGTTTATGATTGTTATTAATTTTTTATCTCATGTTCCTTGTTTAGATATTGTGTCTTATATACAGTATTTTTGAATGCAGTTGTGTTACATATTTAAAACAAACAAATAAGCAAGTAAATAAACAAGCAAACAAAAACACTTGAAACTGGTGTAATAAAAAATATTTGGATATAATCATGCAAATGTTTATGTTTGTTCTTAGATCCTATAGTTTGAAGCATCAAAAGTGTTTACTCATTCACCAACAGTAAGGCTTTCATCCTGATCAGGACCCTGGTCAGAGTCAGAGCCTGTCCTGGGCACATTGGGTGTGTGGCAGGAATAAATTCAAAATCAGTGGTCCTCAACCCTAGTCCTGGAGTTCCTAGAAGACCACACCAATATGCATCATATTGCCAAAAGTATTCGCTCGCCTGTCATCACATGCATATGAATTTGAGTAACATCCAATTCTTAATCCATAGAGTTTAATATGATGATGACCTAATCTTTGCCGCTATAACAGCTTCAACTCTTCTGGAAAGGCTTTCCACAATGTTTTGGGGTGTGTTTATGGGACCTTATGACCATGTGCATTTGTGAGATTAGACCTGGCACATACACCGAAAAAAATATTTAATTAATCCTTTGAATTTACTTGATCTTAATGTGTACATCGGGCCCACATCATCAAAATGTAGACAAAATTTTTCATTCATGTTAAACTTGTGTGAAAGAATCATGTTTACTTAACATAATATTTATCATTTACTGTAATAGCAATTGATTGTGTAATTGTAATGTAATTTAATTATGTCAATGATACTCCATTATTATTGACAAGTCTAACAAGATCTTTGTGTTACTTATGTTACTACAACTAGATGTTATACCATAATGGATACCAGCCCTATTTCCCCATGATTTAGTGACTCTTAAAGACAACTCACAGGTACCATACTTTCAGAAAACACTAACAATCTAATTCACACACTCAAAAAAAATTAAATGTTGGGTTTAATTAATTTTTTCTTGTCAACATGTTAACATTTTAATAACAATTGGCACTGTTTGAAATGCAGCACAGAAATCGAGAAATTGAGAATATTATAGTCCAACAATTCTGTCAACTTTGACACATGTAAAGAGGGAGGAAAACTGTGTTAAACATTATTTAATTTACCATATTAACAAAATTAACAATTTACCCTATTTTTTTTCTATCAAGTACAAATTTCTCACAAACTTGAAAACACTTTCCTAAGTACACCGGTGATCTGAGGCCATCTAATAGCAGCTTTATCTTATCATTTTTAAAGGCTAAATGGATATTGTGATATTCTGAAGAGCCCACCAGTACTGTTACCTCTGCTATATATACTTATAATGGAAAGATATGCAGTGGACCGACCTGTGACATGTGGCTAAATACGTTAGCTGGCTAACTTCAGTCAAAACCATTAGGCCTCTGTAAATCTACTGAAGCAGGCCAAAGTTAAATACTAATTTTATATATATAGGTGAAGAAAAAACAAATATCTGAGGAAAAATCTCGGGTGTTGAGCTCCCTCTGTCAATACGGACAGAACGTAACGCACGCGGACACAGAGTCCATTAACTTTGTGCAGGTGTAGTTTGATTCGTCTTGCTCTTCTGTTTCATTAGCAGTTCATGACAGCTGGCATCTCGCTACTGCCCCCTGCTGTATGTATGAAATGTTGACTTAACACGAATGGTTCATGATTAGACAACGTATTAGGAATGTGTATGGTCAAGTTGAGACGTTAAATTACGTTAACCTTAATAAAAAAAACATTTTAAATCAACAAATACGATTATTATGAGTATACTGAAAGTAATTATATTACGTAAAATGCACAACCTGCCTTGTTCATTTTTTTGAGTGTAGTCTCCGCTTTAATTAAACCCAAAGATGTTCTATCCGGACCCTGTGCAGAACAGTCAAGTTCTTTCATACCAAACTCACTCATCTATGTCTTTTTGAGCCTTGATTTGTGCACTGGTGCGCAGTCATGTTGGAACTGGTGTGAAGTTGTTTTTCAGTCATTGGTCTCTGTACCTTACTGAAATCTTAATGCTTCAGTATACCAAGACATTTTGGACAATTTCATGCTCCCAACAGTTTGGGAATGCACCAGTATCATGCACGGTCATGGCCTCATGATTCACAATTTGAGTCCTGGAATATGCCTCTGCCATCAAGGACATTTGATAACCTGGTAATTCAGTGCATACAGGTCGATTCATCAGACGACATGACCTTTTTACATTCATCCATAGCACAATCGTTATGCTCCCTAACAAATTGAAGATTTTTTTCTGATTAGTTTCACTAACAATTGGTTTTCTTATGACCACACAGTTGTTAAGTTTCAGTTCTGTGAATTTGCATTAAATTGTGATGTATGAAAATTCTATTACTTTTACTATTGAGCATAGCTATTTTTTTGTTACAGTGGAACCTTGGATTGCAAGTAACTTTTGAATTTTGACTTGTAAAACAAGCAAGTCTTTGATTACAGATTGGAGTACCGAGTATCATGTATCACTCATGCGCTTCTTGTTTTGACGCCGAGCGTCACATGATCACAACAGAGCCAATGGTTTTTCTCTCTCTTGTGTTGCGGAATTGTGGGTAACCGTCTTCCCGCTGGGTCTTAGTGCTCGTCTCTTACTGGTATAATCAACATCCATGCACGCATGTACTGTTTCCTATAACACACATGTGTGCGGGTGTATAGTTCAATTCAATTAAATTCAAAAGAAGTAAGTTTGTATGAAATGTGAATGTGTATGAATCAAAATGATAAGCTTGTCCCTGATGAGCAAGCCGAGGGCGACGGTGGCAAGGAAAACCTCCCTGAGATGGTAATAGGAAGAAACCTTGAGAGGAACAAGACTCAACAGGGAACCCATCCTCATCTGGGTGAAAACGGACAGCAGGGATTGATCAGCATAATACTTTGTAAGACCGGAGGTTCAGTATAACAGATGTGTTTAAAGTAAATGGAGTCCAGTTTGTTCCTGGAGGCTCAGGTAGACTGTGGGAAATTCCAGTCCTGAGCTATCAAATGACTGAAGTCACAGGTCCCCAGAGAACAGCTGTCTGCATCAGTCAAGGACAGGACAGTCTTCGTGGAAACCATCCCCAGCCACCACACGCATCCCAGGCAGACCACACGGGGCATCCATGCAACGAGATCTCCAACCAGAAACAGGACCCCGGGACGGGTTAGACAGGTCCAGAGGGCAGAGGGGTCTGAATCACTGGCAACTCAGGAGCGATATGTATAGCTCGACAGAGAGACAGGGAGAGGGAAAAGGAGAGAAAGAGAGAGAGAGAAGAGAGCAGAAGAGGAGAGAACAGAAGATAAGGAGAGATGGCAGTTAGGTATGGTCACAGTCAAACATGTATAAGGTGAATGTATATTTAGTGTAGAGTGCAAGCAGGGACTCCGGCAGGACTAACTATAACAGCATAACTAAAAGGGAGAGCCAGAAGGAAACACACACATGAGGGCTCCCTGAGATGTAAAGCAGCCAATCACCTCACCGTCAAGTTCAAGTTCAGCTTCAAGTAGGCTTTAGTCACTTCAACCATATATAGTTAGTACACTGTGAAACGAAACAACATTCCTCCAGGACCAAGGTGCTACATGCAACATAAATGTACAACATAGATTAACAGAAGAACTAAACTAGCTAACTAAGAGACACACACACGCACACGCGCACACACACACACACACACACACACACACACACACACACACACACACAAACACGCACACACACACACACTCACACACACGCACATGCGCGCACACACACACACACACACACACACACTCACACACACATGCACACACACACACACACACATCTAACATAGATTTACAAATCAAATCAAATTCAAATTCAAATTTTATTTGTCACATACACAGTCATACACAGTACGATATGCAGTGAAATGCTTATACGACCGCTCCGTGACCTTAAATATTTTTACAAAAGGAACCTATAAAACAGATTCCATCAAAGTTACAAAAAAAATATATATATATAAAATCTGAAGTATGATGTAAATATATAACATAATGTAATATGTAAGTAACATAAATTAACAAAAATTAACTAGCCAACTCAGAGAGGAGACTATCTACGTTTTTTTTTTATTATATATATATAAATACAGACACAAGACAACAGACAACATAAAGTGCATGTGCAATTGTAAACAAGAGCAACAAAGTGACAGTGCGTCCTAACACGACATAACTTAACGTAATACTCTGTGGTCTTGAGGTGGTAAATTGAGGTGGTGGAGAACAGTAAACGTTCCTTAACTTAGCAGCAAGAATTTAAAAAGTTCAAAATGTAATCCAGTCATGAATATTGTGCAAAAAGAGCATTTACAGGTTGGTGTGTACAGTAGTCTGGTAGTGTAGATCAGTGTGTCTGCGCTTGTGTTGATTAATCAGTCCAGTCTCAATGTACTGAGGTAGTTGAGTTTAAGCTGACTGATTGTGTGTGTGTGTGTGTGTGTGTGTGTGTATATATATTTATCAGTCTAGTCCCTTATTGTTGAGGAGACAGGTGGCTTGTGGAAAAAAGCTGTTGCACAGTCTGGATGTGTGTGCCCGAACCTGACCTCACCTGAACCTGAGTGATCAATGAGAGTGGGGAGGACAGATTCTAAACATACCAGTTCACCAGAATACTCTACGTCTATGAGTCCCCCAGATCTGCTACTTTACCTAAGGTTAATCTATTTACAAAAATGCTTGGCTAAATAAATAGGTTTTTAGCCTAGACTTAAACACTGAGACTGTGTCTGAGTCCCGTACATTAATAGGAAGACTATTCCATAACTTTGGGGCTTTGTAAGAAAAAGCTCTGCCCCCTGCTGTAGTTTTAATAATATGCGGTACTGACAAGCAGCCTGCATTCTTTGATCGAAGTAGGCGTGGAGGACCATAAGACACTAGCAGTTACACTAGCACTCAGATACGGCGCAAGACCATTTAGTGCTTTATACGTCAAAATTAGTATCTTAAAATCGATGCGAAATTTCACAGGGAGCCAATGAAGTGTATATAAGATAGGGGTGATGTGCTAGTATCTTCTGGCTTTAGTGAGGACTCTCGCTGCTGCATTCTGTACGAACTGTAGCTTGTTTATACACCTAGTTGAACAACCAAACAGTAAAACCCATAAACGGAAACACTTATCTGTCGGGATTTATTTTGTAAGTTCAGGTTAATTTTTTAATTTTTACTTTATATATTTTATTAATAATTTTTTGTATGTATGTTTTTGGACTGTGGAATGAATAATTTGAGTTTTCATTATTTCTTATGGGAATATTTTATTTGGTTTACAAGTGTCTTGGACAACGAGCCCACTTCCGGAACAAATTATGCTCATAATCCAAGGTTTCACTGTATATATTTTTGCATATAACAAAAACAACAACAAAAATAAATAAATAAATGAATAAATAAATGAAACTGAAAACTGGCCAATTTAGTGTTGGAGGTTTCATGGCTAAATTTGATCAAGATCCACGGTATCCAGGGCAATGTCAGCATACCATGAAGAAGGGCAAACCATATCCAACAGGAGTAACTGTGGACACAGTTACAGTTGGCTGTCTGAAAGGGATGTCCAAGTGCTAACCCAGATTATATCTAAAAAACATAAAACCACAGCTACCCAACTCACTGCAGAATTAAATGTGCACCTCAACTTTCTTGTTTCTACCAAAACCGTGCGTCTGGAGCTCCACAAGGTCAACGTACAGTTCATGGCTGTGCTGCTACAGCCCAACCTTTGGTCAATCGTGCCAATGCGAAACGTCGGTTTCAATGGTGCCATCAGCTAAAATCTTGGGCTGTGGACAATGTGAAACATGTATTGTTCTCTGATGAGTCAACCTTCACTGTCTTTCCCATACCCTGGAGAGCGTTACGGTGTATCAACTCTCAAAGAAGCGTACCACCCAGACTGTTGCATGGCGAGAGTGAAGCATGGGGGTGAAGCAGTGATCGCAATACTTATGCTAGAAGGGAGCATCACTGCCAAGGACTACCAAACCAATCTGGAGGACCATGTGCACCCAATGGTTCAAACACTGTATCTCTAAGGCGGTGCCATGTATCAGGATGATAATGCACCAATACATAGAGCAAGACTGGTGACAGAGTGGTTTGATGAACATGAAAGTTGAACATCTCCCATGGCCTGCACAGTAAACAGATCTAAATATTATTGAGAAACTCTGGGATGTTTTGGAGGAGCGAATCAGGAAACATTTTCCTCCACCAGCATCACGGAGTGACCTGGCCACTATTCCGCAAGATGAATGGCTCAAAATCCCCCTGGCCACTGTGCAGGATTTGTATCCTGTCATTCCAGTTGATGAATTGATGCTGTATTGGCTGCAAAAGGAGGCCCTGTATATGTGTATATATATATTTTACCATGCAACTTCACCAAGTGTTTAAGTGATCTCCATTCTTCCACAAGTTTTTCAGAACTATATATATTTTTTGCTTGACGCAAACCAATATATGGAAACTTCTTAAATATCTATCTGTTACGTCCCTGAATGTGATATATATATATATATATTATATATATATATATATATATATATATATATATATATATAATATATATTATATTAAGTGCGCCATGTTACTTGCTGCTGCTGTCTTGGGTGTGTTTCTTTCTCTGTTTGTAAAGCAGATTTAATTGGCCTCTATCTTGGAGAGGGGTGCTGATTGGAGGATCAGTCAGTGATGTGTGCTTTACTCCCGCCTCTTGCATCGCCATTGGACAAGCTCCCCTGACTCTGTGCACCTTCCTCCTGCCTCCTGTGTATCGACCATTTGCTGCCTTTTCGACTTCTATTTTGTTATTGACCTTTATACATAAATTTGTACAATTTGCAAATAGTATCCTGTAAATAGTGGTAAGTAGGGAGTCGACACCCTTTTTGTTCTCTCCCCCCCTGTTTATTTCCCCACTATTTTCTTTCCTGTTTCCAATTTTCATTGTCTTTATTGTCTGTTGCGGCCTGAACCTAGACCAGGACGTAACAGAATTGGGGGCTCGTCCGGGATTTTGTTGTTTATTTGCTGTTTTTTTTTTTTTGGCTGTAGGAGGTGTGTGTGTTTGTCACTAATATGGCAACCAAATTTAATTTTGACCAGTTTGCTATTTGCCCTTCAGTGGAGCAGTTTGAAAGGAGCAGAAAGGATGATTTATTGCTGCTTGCTGACTTTTACAGCATCTTGGTCCCACGGAGCATGAATAAGCGCGACAAACAAATGCTTAACGCGAAGCTGACTAAACAGCGCATTCTAGTCGATCCTACCGAGGCGGGTGTTGCAAGTCAGTCTGGTAAGTCCGAGGAGTCAGCTACAGCGGAGGCTGTGAACGAACCCACGGACCCTGCACGCATAGATCCCGTGGTAGTAGGTTCGCTGCTGAATGACCCAAAGCTCGCACTGCAGTTGAAGCAACTGGACCTAGAGTTAGCCAGTCAGCATTATGAAGCTCAACTGCTTCAATTTCGTATGGTGGAACTCGAGTCTCAGAGGGAAATTAAATGAAAGTAATTGGGGTTGGCGTTAAGGAATAAGCCAGCTTCAGATTCTCTTGTTCGTGGCCCTCTGTCTCCCATTCGTGCATCATCCCCTGTTCTGCACCCTGCACCTGCAACCCCAGTACAGGCCAGTGAACCATCACCCGCGTCAATACAAGCATCATCTTCAGCTGTAAGTTCATCTGGTCTTGATATTAGTAAGCATATTGCTTCAGCTCCTATGTTCAGAAAAAGTGAAGTAGATACATACTTCACTGTATTTGAGCGTATTGCAGCCACATTACAGTGGCCTAGAAGCATCTGGTCACTTTTATTGCAATGGAAGTTTGTTGGGAAGGCACAGGAAGTGTGTTCCGCTTTAACTTTAGAGCAGAGTTTGGATTATGAAACTGTTAAAAGTGCTGTTTTACGCGCTTATGAACTTGTCCCAGAGGCCTATTGGCAGAAATTTCGAAAACATGTAAAATCTGCCAACCAAATTTATGTTGAGTTTGCACGTGAGAAATCTGTATTGTTTGATAAATGGTGCACTGCCAGTAAAGTTAATACTTTTGAGAGATTGAAGGAGTTAATACTGTTGGAGGAATTTAAGAATTGTGTTGCGGAGAAGGTGGTAGTTTATCTGAATGAGCAGAAGATCACATCACTTTCAAGTGCGGCTTCTCGGCAGATGAATTCGCACTGACTCATAAAATCACTTTCTCTCCCCCACTCTGTGAAAATTCCCAGCGTAGTGTAAGAAGCCCTCCAAGTTCTCAAAAAGTTACCCATGAGAGTCGGGAATGTTTCTATTGCCATGAAAGGGGCCATCTCATTGCTGCTTGTCCTATCTTGGCTCATAAAAACTGTAGGAAAACGCAGACCCAGCCCAAACGTATCGCATTAACACACGTACCAACAACGCACCAGCAAAATAGAAAATGCTGAAATATTTGAGAAAATGTTCAGAAAATAGAAAATCTTCTGTAGACCCTACTCTTGAACCTTTTATTATGGAAGGTGTTGTGTCCTTATCAAATTCTGAGTTGGAACAAAAAACATTTGCATGCTGAGGGACACAGGTTCTGCCCAGTCATTCATTTTAGAGGGTTTTCTGCCTTTGTCTGATGAAACTAGTTGTGGTGCGGATGTACTAGTACAAGGCATTGGAATGGAAATGGTGAAGGCTCCTCTACATAACATACTGTATTTCTGCAATCCAAGTTACTTACGGGTCTCGTTAAGGTCGCAGTCCATTCTCAGTTGCCAGTAAAAGGTGTTTCATTCATTCTAGTAATGACTTAGCTAAGGGGAATGTTGGCCAGTTGCCTAATGTTACAGGTGTTCCTGTAATAGATGAGAATGAGACCCTCTCACGTGAATTTCCGCTAGTGTTTAACTCGTGCGTGGTGACACGCTCTAAGAATCGTAAGAAGAAAAGGGCATTTCTGACATTTCTGATTCATTCATGTGTAGGGAAGACCCCATATTTAAACCTGTTGTGCCTTCACCTCCTGTGAATAAGCCAGAGATTACTTCTACTCCAATCTTTGGACTCAGTGGTGCTAAACCTTTATTTGGACGTGATCAGCTGGTAACTGCTCAAAAATATGATAACTCCCTTCAACCCTGTTTCACTTCGGCAGTTAAGGAAGCAGAATTATCGCAGCGACCTACTGCATATTTTATTAAAGATCAGCTGTTAATGCATAAATGGACACCTAAAAATTCTGATAATGACTGGAGTTCAGTATTCCAGGTTGTGGTCCCAAAATCTTATAGGAGTCACGTGTCGAGTATTGCTCATGTCTGCGCATCTGGGTATTCGGAAAACATATGCTTGAATTCTAAAACATTTCTTCTGGCCGGATCTGAAATCAGATGTAGCGTCCTACTGTCGTTCGTGTCCAATCTGCCAAATTGCAGGTAAACCTAGTCAGGTCATCCCTCATGCTTCACTCTGCCCAATTCCTGTGATGGGAGAACCATTTGAAAGAATTTTGAAAGATTGTGTAGGTCCCCTTCCTCGAACTAAGTGGGGAAATTCATATTTACTCTCTCAGTGTGCCGCATCTAGATATCCTGAGGCTATACCACTTCGCAACATTAAGTCTCGAGCTATCGTACGTTCCCTTACCAAGTTCTTTTCTACCTTCGGATTACTCAAGTACGTCCAGTCTGAACGTGGTTCCAATGTTATGTCAGCCCTGTTTAAAAGAGTGAAGGAAGAACTTAATATAAAGCATCAGGTCTCTAGTGCCTATCACCCAGAATCACAAGGTGTGTTAGAAAGATTCCACCAAACACTAAAATCGATGCTTCGTACATATTGCTTGCAGCACAGTAAGGACTGGGACGAAGCGGTTCCATTCCTACTATTTGCAATACATGATACTGTACAAGAGTCTCTTGGATTTAGCCCAGCAGAGTTGGTTTTTGGCCATCCTGTTCGAGGTCCTTTGAAAGTGCTTCAGGAGAAACTTACTTACAAAGTCTCCTACTTTGGTCAGTCCTCTACCTAGAAATATTTTAGATTGCATGAGCTCGGTTCGAGAACGCCTGCACACGGCATTTAAGTTAGCTCATCGTTCGCTCACAGCCTCGCAGGCCAAGATGAAAAGGAGATTTGCTTTGCTTCCTATTACAGGTTCTGCCCTTCAAGCTAGGTTTTCTGGTCTGTATATTATTAGTTCTCGATTAAGTAGCACCGATTATGTGATAAAGACACCTGACAGAAGGAGGAAGACTCGTGTCTGCCATGTAAACATGCTAAAGCCTTTTCCGTCTTGAAATACTGAGTCACCCCCAGTCACCACTGTTGCAGCTATCTCTACAGGCATTAAACCTGAATATTCCCTGGAATTTGATGGTCTTAATTTGGGTACAGCATCTGTCCCTTGTGCGAGTTTGTCAAACTCTGTGTGGTTAAGTAAACTTGACTGCAAACTTGTCTATTTAACTGCTACCGCCCAGAAAGACATCACTAGGCTCATAAGGAATCACCCCGCACTCCTTTCGGACACACCCTCACGCACAACCATCATTGAATGACATATATGTAGGCGAACACCGACCTATTAAACAAAATGCCTACTGAGTTAACCAGACCAAACATGCTATTATGAAGCAGATTATTTGTTAAGAAATCAGCTAGCCATTCCCAGTGGTAGTCCATGCTGCTCTCCCTGTCTATTGATTTAGAAATCTGACAATAGTTATCGATTTTGCACAGATTATCGTAAAATTAACTCTGTTACCAAGGCTGACTCATTTCCTCTTCACAGGATGGAAGATTGTGTTGACCGGATAGGTCAGGCAAGGTATGTCACAAAATTAAACCTTCTGAAAGGCTACTGGCAAGTTCCGCTTACTCAGCGAGCCTCTGAAATCTCTGCTTTTGCTACACCTGATAGGTTTCTTCAGTATACAGTCATGGCTTTTGGTTTTAAGAAATGCACCAGCCACATTTCAGCGTTTAATGACACAAGTTTTAGGTGAGGTGAATAATTATGAAGCCTACCTTGATGATGTAGTTGTGTTTACGGATACCTGGAATGAGCATCTCTCTGTTTTAAACTGTGTGTTTGATCGCCTCCAGAATGCTTCTCTGTCTCTAAACCTTGAAAAATGTGAATTCGCTCATGCTACTGTTACCTATTTAGGTACACACATGGACAAAATAGTTGGTACCTTTCGGTCAATGAAAGAAAAACTCACAATGGTCACATAAATAACTTTAATCTGACAAAAGTAATAATTTTTAAAAAATTCTATGAATGTTAACCAATGAAAGTCAGACATTCCTTTTCAACCATGCTTCAACAGAATTATTAAAAAAAATAAACTCATGGAACAGGCCTGGACAAAAATGATGGTACGCCTAGAAAATACTGAAAATAATGTGACCAAAGGGACATGTTAATTCAAGGTGTGTCCACTAATTAGCATCACAGGTGTCTACAATCTTGTAATCAGTCAGTGGGCCTATATATAGGGCTCCAGGTAGTCACTGTGTTGTTTGGTGACATGGTATGTACCACACTCAACATGGACCAGAGGAAGCGAAGGAAAGAGTTGTCTCAGGAGATTCAAAAGAAAATTATAGACAAGCATGTTAAAGGTAAAGGCTATAAGACCATTTCCAAGCAGCTAGATGTTCCTGTGACTACAGCTGCACATATTATTCAGAAATTTAAGATCCATGGGACTGTAGCCAACCTCCTTGGACGTGCCCGTAGGAGGAAAATTCATGACAAATCAAAGAGACGGATAATCCGAATGGTAACAAAAGAGCCCAGAAAGACTTCTAAAGAGATCCAAGGTGAACTTCATGCTCATGGAAACTCAGTGTCAGATCGTACTCCGTCGTTGTTTGTGCCAAAGTGGACTACATGGGAGACGACCAAGGAGGACACCATTGTTGAAAACAAATCATAAAAAAAAACAGACTGGAATATGCCAAACTCCATGTTGACAAGCCACAAAGATTCTGGGAGAATGTCCTATGGACAGATGAGACAAAAATGGAACTTTTTACCAAGGCACATCAGCTCTATGTTCACAGACGGAAAAATGAAGCATATGAAGAAAAGAACTTTGTCCCTACTGTGAAACATGGAGGAGGCTCTGTTATGTTCTGGGGCTGCTTTGCTGCATCTGGCACAGGGTGTCTTGAATCTGTGCAGGGTACAATGAAATCTCAAAACTATCAAGGGGTTCTAGAGAGAAATGTGCTGGCCAGTGTCAGAAAGCTGGGTCTCAGTTGCAGGTCATGGGTCTTGCAACAGGACAATGACCCAAAACACACAGCTAAAAACACCCAAGAATGGCTAAGAGGAAAACATTGGACTATTCTAAAGTGGCCTTCTATGAACCCTGACCTCAATCCTATTGAGCATCTTTGGAAGGAGCTGAAACATGCTGTCTGGAAAAGGCCCCCTTCAAACCGGAAACAACTAGAGCAGCTTGCTCATGAAGAGTGGGCCAAAATACCTGCAGAGAGGTGCAGAAGTCTCACTGACAGTTACAGGAATCGTTTGATTGCAGTGATTGCCTCAAAAGGTTGTGCAACAAACTATTAAATTAGGGGTACCATCATTTTTGTCCGGGCCTGTTCCATGAGTTCATTTTTTTTATAATTCCGTTGAAGCATGGTTGAAAAGCAATGTCTGACTTTCTTTGGTTAACATTAATAGAATTCTTATTTATTATTACTTTTGTCAGATTAAAGTTATTGCTGTGACCATTGTGAGTTTTTCTTTCATTGACCAAAGGCTACCAACAATTTTGTCCACGTGTGTAAGTAGGTGCGACAATGCATGGTTCACCTGCTGGATGCTAAAGTGCACACAATTAAGGCTTTTCCAGCCCCTAGGACAAAACGAGAACTCGGACGTTTCCTGGGTATGGCTGACCAGTAACAGATGTGGTACTACCTCTAACAAACCTTCTTCGTGACTCGATCCCTTTTGTGTGGTCTGCTACTTGTCAAGATGCATTTAATGCTGTGAACCTATTGCTGTGCAGTGCACCTGTTCTTTCTGACCCAAATTTTAGCAAACCCTTCCAAGTGGAAGTAGATGCCAGTGGTACCGGGATAGGTGCGGTACTCACCCAAGAAAATGCTCATGGTATCGATCACCTTGTGAGTTTCTTCTCCCGTAAAGTTAATCGTTGCCAGCTTAATTATAATACCATTGAGAAGGAAGCTCTTGCCCTCTCGCCCTTCAGTATTTTGAGGTGTATACTGGATCCAGTTCTGAACCAATAGTGGTGTTTACTGATCACAACCCACTCGTGTTCTTACAGCGTATGACTAATAGTAACCAACAACTCATGCGCTGGGCCTTGATTGTGCAGGCATTTAATGTTGACATTCGGCATAAAAAGGGATCTGAAAACACTGTAGCAGACACATTATCTCGCTGTGAGTCTGAGTAAGAAGTAAACTTGATGTTCAATTTTAAGGGGGAGGGTGTTACGTCCCTGGCGTATTATATATATATTTTTATATTATGCTTTGTGTTGCCTGTTTGGGTGTGTTTCTCTCTCTGTTTGTAAAGCAGGTTTAATTGGCCTCTATCTTGGAGAGGGGTGCTGATTGGAGGATCAGTCAGTGATGTGTGCTTTACTCCAGCCTCCTGTGTATCCATTGGACAAGCACTTCCTGAACTTGTGTGCTTTACTCCTGCCACTGGACAAGCTCCCCTGAACCTGTGCACCTTCCTCCCGCCTCCTGTGTTGCCATTGGACTAGCACTTTGTGCAGCTGTATTTAAACACCATCCTGCCTGCAGCTCGAGAGACAACTGCTTGGCTTGTTAGTGTTTTGCTTGTTTATATTTCATTTACAGTGTATTGACTTCTTGCTGCCTTTTTCGACCTCGATTTTGTTATTTCCCTTTGTACATAAATTTGTACAATTTGTAAATAGTATCCTGTAAATAGTGGTAAGTAGGGAGTCGACTCCCTTTTTGTTCTCTCTGGTTGGTTTTTGTTGTTAGATTAGGTAGACTTTTGTGGCTTTAGTTAGGAGCTTTTGTTTATTATTTTGGCATTGTCGGCTCCTGATGATATTACCAACTTTGTAAATACTTGTACATTAAACCGCAGTTGATCTCACCCCCTGTTTATTTCCCCACTACAGTGGAACCTTGGATTACGAACATAATTCGTTCCAGAAGTGGGAAAGTGTTCCAAAACACTCGTAAACCAAATCATCATTTCCCATAAAAAATAATGAAAAATCCTGAAAGATAAGTGTTTCTGTTGGTGTGCGCAGGCACCGTGTGCGTGCGCGTGTGTGTGTAACACTCCTCCTCCCTCTCCCCACCTCGCTTTTTAAGTTTCACAACAAACACACACACACACACACACACACACACACACACACACACACACACACACACAATGGTAACACCGTTTTAACAGGAAAAAAATAAATCTCTCTAAGACTAGCATGAGCGCATATTAACGGACTCACTTTTTAAGTTTCACAACAAACGCATAAACACAGCGGAAACACCATTTTAACGGAAGAAAACGAGACTGGGATGAGCGCATACTAACGGAATCACTTGAGTTTCACGAAAAACGGACACACACAAACACAACTGAAACACCGTTTTAACAGGAAAAAAGAAATCTCTGACACTGGCACGAGCGCATACTAAGGGAATCACTGGTGTAAAGTAAAAAAAAAAAATTGAATCAGCACCTTACCTTTGAAAAGAATCGCGACAGAGCAGAGTTTCTGTGTGTTTGTGAAGCCGTGGAGGGGTTGAAAAGGCGAAAGAGCATCTGTGCATGTGTCGGTGTCAAATTACATGCGCACATAAGAGACGAGTTTCTGTGTGTTTGCGAAGCCGTGGTGGGGGGGGGGGTGAGAGAGTGACGCTCGGTGTCAAAATAAGAGTCGCATGCGTGATAAATGATATTCGGCGCTCGTAAACTAATACTTGCTCGGTTTCTGATTTAAAATTTTTGTCAAAATCTTTGCTCAGTTTGCGGAACACTCGTAAACCACGTTACTCGCAATCCGAGGTTCCACTGTATTTTCTTTCCTGTTCCCAACTTTCATTGTCTTTATTGTCTGTTGCAGCCTGACCCTAGACCAGGACGTAACAGCTATCTATCTATCTATCTATCTATCTATCTATCTATCTATCTTATTTATTTAGTTTTTCT
This sequence comes from Clarias magur, assembly GCA_013621035.1. NCBI lineage: Eukaryota > Metazoa > Chordata > Actinopteri > Siluriformes > Clariidae > Clarias > Clarias magur. The sequence continues at coordinate 1,340,391 of QNUK01000035.1, read as the reverse complement.
ATTTCTATTTAAAAAATTTTAACAGACAGTGTAATTAGGTTTTACAGTAAGGAACCTCAGATATGATATTGAGCAAATACATATTACCATAGAGAATGCTACGATCCGGGCAGATTAACTAAAATACAAAATACAAAATTGTACAATGAGAAGTTCCATAGACAAACAATGGAAAGAAAGTGAAGAATAATTTTGTGTGGTGCATCTGGTAATGGAATAACCACCTGTAGCAAGTAGAAGAAGATTTTGCATGCACTACATATTTCATAGCCTGTTTAGGGATATAAATAGTTGAGAATGTTAAATAAATAAAAAAATAAACATTAAGTTTGGTGTCATGAGGGCACATTATGGCAATAGGCAAATTGGAATGAAAACCATACAAAAGCTCTGTTTACATGCTCCAGGCATTGACCCTGCGATCATGCAAGGAATACATAATATGAAACCTTCTTTCTAGTACTATAAACATAGAATGTATTAAGCAAAATGTACTTTTGAGTCATTTATAGCTGTTCAAATGGGCATCTGTTTGGCATGTAGAAACAAAAAACATTTTGTATTCACCAGGTTTTTAACAAAGCAAATTAGATTATTTTCTATTCTTCATATAACATGGTATGCTCCCTTAGGCTTGATACTCAGCTATCTTGTTCCCTTTCAAAAGCTACATGCGATGCTGAGTGAAAACTCTATGGGAACATTTCTTTGTTCTCTGTGGGGCCGGGGGGAGGAGCCTCAACGTCTCTCTCTCTCCCCTTCTTTGGTGACCTCCATGACAAGTTAACTCTTTCATGGAGCAAGCCATACTCATCGCGTGTTTTTGTGCCGTCAACTTCGACTTATTCAAATATTGTTGATGCGAAAGCGCGCGGTTATATGATGATGCCCCAGATAGAAGAGAGGCTTGTGGGCTATCTCTCTCCTGGGACATCATCCTCCCTGAAAAAGCCTACACTCCCCTCCAAGCCGTGTAGAGTGACATCTGCTTTGGAGGGGAAAGCTTTTCAGGCAGCGGGTCAGGCTGGTGCTTCACTGCACACCATGGCGGTTTTGCAGGCCTACCAGGCTGACCTGCTGAATGACCTGAGCACCGGCGGGGCTATTGATGAGAGCGCGTTTGCAGAGCTGCGCTGAGCCACAGATCTTTCTCTCTGTGCAACCAAGCAGATGGCCTATTCTGTTAGCCGTTCTATGGCTGCCATGGTATCCACGGAGAGGCATCTGTGGCTGAACCTCATCGGCATCAAGGATGGGGATCATGCTGTCCTCCTTGATGCCCCCGCCTCGCCTTCTGGCCTCTTTGGCGATGCTGTTAATTCTGTCGCCACTAGGTTTCGGGAGGCAAAATTATATGAACAGGCCTTTGGGAGATTTCTTCCCCGCCGTGCTCAAGAGTCCACACCCGGTCCTGACCAGGTCTGGCCCCTATCAGGTGTGAGGTGCAGAAGAAGAGCATGACCAGCCGAGCACCCCCTCGTAAAGACTGGGATGGGGCTCACCGCTCTTCTCAATCTGCCTCAAAAAGACCGGACCTGAGGAGCTTCCTCTCTACAAAAAGGGGTGTCTCCCCCGGGGACAGATGCCTGGATTTCCTTCACAAAAGAGGGCCTCCTCCCTGGCACTCCCAAGAGGCCAGTGTTCAATCCCCACCACCACTGGTGTTTCGGGGAGCGTCGGTCTCCAATAAAATGTTGGGTATTTGGTCATCTCCTGCTGCACTTCAGGATACCGAACACCTAACACCCCCCATCCAGCCGAAGTGTCAAAAATCGTGCCCCTTTAAGAGAAGCTGGCACCACGGAAACTACTGCCAGGTGTATCTCCTTGGATACAAAGGACTGTAGCCACAGGCTGCAGGATTCCGTTTGCACATCATCCTCTGCATTTCAACGGCGTGGTCTCCACTGCTGGCCCAGGATTTACAGACTCTGCTGGGCAAAGGGGCCATAGAACATGTTCCCCTCCCAGACAGAGAGTCAGGCTACTACAGTCAGTACTTCTTGGTTCCCAAGAGAGATAAGGGTTACGTCTGATTTTGGATCGTTGCAGCTTGAACCGCTATCTCAAGAAATTCAGATTCAAAATGATGAATGTCAAAATGATTGTTTCTCAAATCCAACCAGGGGATTGGTTTGTGACAATCAACCTCAAGGTTGACTGTCACAAACATTCACACATTGCGTATATTTCCATATAGAAATATTGCCACAGCACAGGAAGTTCCTCAGGTTTGCTTTCGGGGGCGAAGCTTACCAGTATCGGGTCCTTCTATTTGGCCTAGCTCTGTGACCCCGCACATATACAAAATGCATGGATGCGGTCCTGGCTCCTTTACGACTCCAGGGCATCCGTATTTTGAATTACATAGGCGACTGGCTGATTCTGGCTCAGTCTCAGGAGCTAGCACTTCGACATCGAAATGTCATCCTAGCTCATCTCCATTCTTTAGGATTGAGACTCAATGCCACGAAGAGTGTTCTCTTTCCTGTTCAGAGGACAACATATTTAGGTGTCACATGGGATTCTATCACAATGCGAGTACAGCTTTCTCCTGCTCATGTCGAATCCATTCTCAACATCCTAAAGGAAATCAAGCCAGGAGTTTCTAGAAGATGACTGTTCATCACTTGTACACAGGGCATATGAATGTAGGAGTGGACTTGCTATCCAGACAAACTGTGACACATGGGGAATGGAAACTCCAGCCCGAAGTAGTCAGTCAAATCTGGGAAAGATTTTATGTAGCAGAGGTGGACCTCGTTGACTCGCAAGAGGCAGCACAATGTCCCCTTTACTACTCTCTGACTCCTCCAGCTCCCCTGGGTCTGGATGCGATGGCCCACACATGGCCCAGATTGCGCCTTTATGCATTTCCACTGATAGTTCTGCTCCCAGGAGTCCTGGCGAGGGTCCGTCAACAGGGTTTGCGCTTCTTATTGATAGTGTCCCATTGGCCGACCAGAGTGTGGTTCTCGGATCTAATATGTCTCCTCGACGGCTCACCCTGGGTGATTCCAGTGAGGAGGGATCTTCTGTCTCAGGTGCAGGGGACAATATTTCATCCCCGGCCCAAGCTCTGGAACCTTCACATGTGGCCCCTGAAGGGGACCAACTAAGAGATGCTGGTCTTCCATCCAGCATAATTGAAACTATTCTAAGTGCTAGGGCTCCCTTCACTAGAAGAACTTATGCCCTCAAATGGAATGTATTTGTTGGTGCATGGCAAGACATGTAGACCCAGTTCACTGCCAGATTGTTTCAGTGCTGGAGTTTCTGCAAGAAAAGTTGTCCTCGGCTTATGCCCTAGTACCCTCAGAACGTACGTAGCCGCTATTTCGGCTTGTCATGCTCTGACCGATGGGGTTTCTGTGGGAAAGCACCATTTAGTTATTCATGGAGCTAAACGGTTGAGGCCACCCACTAGAACGATGGTCCCTTCGTGGGATTTGGCTATTGTACTCGAAGGCCTGGCTGACACCCCTTTTGAACCACTAGAGTCAGCGCCTGTCATTCTTCTGTCTCTAAAGATGTTTTTTCTTATGGCTATTACTTCTTTGAAGAGGATTGGGGATCTGCAGGCTCTGTCAGTCTCCCCATCCTGCCTAGACTTTGCCCCTGGACTAGTCAAAGATATTCTGCATCCTCACCCGAACTATCTTACAAAGGTTCCATTCTCGACCATGCACCCAGTCGTTCTCGAAGCCTTCTGTCCTCCGCCTTTCACAGCTCCAGAGCAGGAAAGACTTCACTTACTGTGTCCAGCACGTGCTCTTCAGATTTACGTCCATTTCACTAGCCAGTGGCGTAAGTCAGAGCAGCTCTTCATTTGCCATGGGGGTCGCAACTGGGGGTGCCCGCCACTAGACAGACGCTGTCACACTGGGTGAGAGATGCTATTGCCCTAGCCTATGAGGCGCGTAATCACACTTCGCCTCTGGGAGTCAGGGCTCATTTGACCAGGGGGATTGCTTCATCATTTGCTCTGGCAAGAGCCGTCCCCCTCCAGCCAGTGTGTGATGTGGCAGGCTGGTCCTCTCTGCACACGTTTGTTAGATTTTATAGTCTGGATGTTAATGCTACTCCGGGCTTGCCGATCCTCAAGTCAGCATCCCAGAGCTAGGTCTGAGACCTCCTTGGCTATTGCGCGCACCCGCTACACAACCTGGGGGTCCAGACACTTGCAGTGTGGCGTCTTTGGTATACACGTTCCCATAGCATTTTCACGCAGCATTGAGTGTAGCTTTTGAAAGGGAACGTCTCGGGTTACTTAGCTGTAACCCTGTTCTCTGATAAAGTGGGAACAATATGCTACGCTTCAATGCTGCACTGCTGGCGTGCCTGGACGTCCTCAAGACAAAATTGACCTGAGAATGTTTCCAGTTCACTCCTATTCATAACCTACAGGTGCACTTTATTCGGTGATGTCACCTAACTGAGGTTATAAGCCGAAGTATTCGGCGTTTTTGACATGCACATGCTTCACAACCAGAGAACAAAGAGATGTTCCCATTGCATTTTCACGCAGCATCTTGTTCCTCCTTTATCAGGGAACAGGGTTACAACCCGAATTAAGTTAAGTAACCCGAGACTTTCCCCTAGGTTGTGTGGCTTAGCAGTAGCTCATTTACATAGACATTGAAACTGAAATAAATGTAGATTAAGGTAAGAAAAGATTTATTATTTGATGGGCATCTCAGCTGAAGCATGAACATACACTGTTTGGGGGAACTTTGAGATCAGTTTTAACTTGTTAAAACCTAAAATGTAAAATGTTGGGATTATCTCTGATAAACTTTCTGCTTATTATCTTAAAGTTAAATTTATTAAGAATTAGTAAATGACATTTTGCTCATCTTAAAATAATCACCCATATACCTTGCTAGTAATTCACACTTTACCTGTTTTATGCAAGTGTTCTCAAGTTTGCATGCATTTTCACATACACAAAGTTTTATATGTGCTTTCATATTTTCTAAATATATACATATAGTGCCATAGTGTGCAAACTTATGACATGTAAATAAGGTAAAGTATGAGTAGTGATTTTTGATTCATGACATGATGAAGAATTTTGCACTTTTTACTCCTGTACTGCACTATACCTCAAAGCATAAAACTTCCTTTGGTGTCTGCTGTCAAACTGATGTTGCAGCTGACTGAAGTCAGGGACGATGGCACGTTGCTAAAATGACAAGAGCTAATGAGAAATAACTCCTCTTATTACTCTGTGCCCCATCACACCTTTGACTGAAGAACTATTTTTGCCTTTTCTTCCTTTTTTTTCAGGCATAGAAACAGTGTGTAAAGGTGGCTGGATCATTAAAAAATCTTCCTTCATCTAAGCTGTCCTGGTTCGCAGGCTGAATGGGCTGCTCCTTTGATTCATCGTCAGCCCTAATTGGCCGTATATAAGACTGTTGAAGTAATTAAGGTGACAGAGGCAGCTCGGGAAAGGATAGCTCCATCGTGTATGTATCTCAGAGATCTGACACCAGAGATCTGACACCAGAGTATTTTAGCATTACTCTGTCCTGCATTTTTGAGTCTTCAAAAAATAGGGACTTTGATAGTCGTCTCACCAAGTGGCTCTCCACCACTTACTGTACACTCGACGCCCCTCCCTACAGTGATTTGAGACAGGGTTAATACACATTAGAGGCACTAAGTGCTTTGACAGCAACTGCTGACACTGCCTTGAAACAAGCTAATAGCTGTGTGCAAAGTTGTGACGCGCCAAGCAGTCCGCTCTCGGCACGCTTCTTGTTACGCACTGACAGTTTCAGCTGTTTTTTGTTTCATCTCTGAGATGTACCAGGCTGAAAATATGAGCGAGAGAGAATGTTGTCTTTAGGGCATTGTACTGAAGATGTGTCTTACCACTTCATGCATTGTTCATGAACACACACACACAAAATTACATATTTCCCACATGTAAAAATGGGAAGGAGAACATATTTGTACCTTATATGGAATGAAAGAGTCTGTCATCGGGACTCCTGAGATATCCTTGTTCCTTCAAAAATGTATTCATTGGGGTCATTTATGAGAATCGGCAACACTGTGTGTCTCCATATTTTCTCACAAAAAATTGCCAGATTAAATGGCTTGTTCAGCCCAAAACAAAAGAAAAAGAAAACATACATTATTTCCCATAATGTGGTTTATCACTGAAGTTTACAAGCTTAAAAGTCATGGAAATTAATACCTCAAATATATATTTTTGTACACATACAGTATACACTGATCAGCAGGACATTAACACATTAAGGTTGATTATAAAGGTTACAAGCTAGTGCTGAGTTGGACAAGAGGTGATAACAGAGCATAACAGCACTGGTAAGTAAATGTATGTTTAAACTATGATTACATTTCAACACATAAATTCAAACCTGTAGTTTGCATTGATTTTGAACTACTGCCATGTACTCAGCCATGTAATCAGGAGCGATGGTTGATGCTGCTATTGTTTACTTTCACCATCAGCTGTTTATCGACGTTGCCTTTGTTGACTTTATTAACTCCATCAGTGCTAAATCACCAACACTTCCAAAAGCTTTCATAGCTATTTCATTAGATTTTAATCATGCTTCCCATTGTAGAACACACACACACTCAAACAATTTGACAACTGCCACAGCATAGAAAAATAAAACTTTGGATGTATTGTATGCAAACCGCTTGATAGATCAGACCACATCCTGGTACTTCTCACCCCCACCTACACACTCATCATCCAGCAGCAGCCTGTGACATAAGAACTGTATGGAGGTGGACGAATGAAGCTAATGAGACTCTGCAGGGATGCTTAGAAGCCACAGAATGGAATGTACTCCGTGAGCCCCATGGAGATAACATTGACTTCATGAGACACTGTATAATGGTCTACACCAGCTTCTGTATGACCAACACCTTCCCTAACAGGACAGTGTAATGTTTCCCCACCAACAAGCCCTGGATTACCAATGATCTGCAGTGGTGGTTGAAGATGCAGAAGAGAGCCTTCTGGGATAGAGAGAGAGAGAGGCCAGCCAAAAAGGGTGCAGAAAAAAACTAAATTGAGAGTGTGGGAAAACAAATGCTTTGGAATCAGATTTTTTTTGGAAGCAAACCTTTTATCAGTCTTTTTGATTCTATCTGCTGGGGCAGCACCAACACCAAGTAACTAAACTAATTAATCAGGAATGCTCACTTGGTATTTGAGACTTTCTCATGGGTTTGCTGTAGAGGATGATACCGACTTAACAATTAAACATGGAGAATAGCTTACAAGCCCCCCACAACATATTGGTCAAACAGCAAAGCACTTTCAGAAGACAATTCATTGTCGCAATGACAAAAAAATATATAGTACGTGTTTCCTGTCAACTGCTATTGCACTCTACAATAACCCTTCTCTGTATCAGATGCTTTTCTGTATTTTTACATTCTTTTTTTAGTAGTTAACCACCATACTGTTAATATCTCATAAATGCACCTAAATGTACAGTTTTATTCAATTATTGACCTGACTACACTGATCTGATCATGTACATAATTTTGAGAATTTCAATTATTAATAATTCACTAGTGTGCCTGTCTGTACATATGATAGTCTGCAAAGTATTATTATATTCATTGTTAATATGTCAAATTGCTATTCTTTCATGAAAGCACCTTAATGTACAGTTCTTATATTATTCACCCAACTGCATTAATTACTGTACTACAGTACATCATATCATGTCGTTTATATGTACATAGGTATTTAGGCGCTCTCTTCTGTAAATAATCTTTTCTGAATATTTTTAAATGTACACTTCGCTATGTAATACCATTACATACACTGCCAAATAAAAACACAATTTCAGGAGGGTCAAATTATTAGGCTGCATCAAGCAAAGGAAACAGCCAAGGATATTTGGCTTAAGAATCTTTTAATATAATATGAAAAGCTTTGAAAGATAGTGCTGAACCATCAACTTGGTCAGGGAATCTGTCTGACTGAAAAAGGAGGCCTTCAGAGATATGTTATCCCAGGGGACTCTGGAGGCAGTGGTATCAGTGGTCGGTGCCAGTGGTGGACGGCAGCCGCAGCGGAATGGAAGAAGTTTGAAGAGGCCATTGAGAAGTATTTTGGGGGGCACCAATTTGCTTCTGGAAAACCATCCAGCACCACAGAAGTTAAAAATGGGAAACCACTTAAGCTGTGTATAGCAGGGATGGGACAGTGCTGACCTTGATTGTGGAGGCAATCAAGCAGTTGACATGCCTCTTCAACATTGCATGAAAGTCAGGGGTGGTGCCTAAGGAATGGCAGACTAGATAGGTGGTCCATCTCTTCAAAAAGAGGGTCTGAAATGTGTATGCCAACTACAGAGCATCACAATACACAGCCTCCCTGAGTGTACTTTAAGGTGCTGGAAAGGAGGGCCAATCAATTCCTTTATGCCCAAAGTAAGAGCTGTGTTTGGGCTCTCGGCAGTGAGTTAGACTCATTTCACAATGGGTGTTGGCCTCCTCCAGGGCTGGTATCTGTTATCAATCCTGTTTGAGAATTTGTCAGACAGGATATCAAGGCGCAGCTGTGGAGGAGAGGGTGTCTAGTCAAATGATGTGGTCCTGATGTTATCATCAGTCTGTGACCTGCAGTGCTTTTTGGATGGGTTTACAGCTGAGTGTTAAACGGTGGGGATGTATATATCAGCACCTCGAAATCTGTGGCAGCAGGATCTCAGCAGGAAACCGATGGATTGTCTACTCCAGGTAGGGAGGGAGTCATTACCCCAAGTAAAGGAGTTCTCTGTATCTCTGCATTTTGTTTATGAGTGATGAGACATTGGAGCTTGAGGTTGTCCAGAGAAACGGAGCCGCAGGGATGGTATTGCAGTCACTAAAAAAGGTTGAGCTAAAAGGCAAAGCTCTCAATCTACTGGTCAATCTTAGTTCCTACCCTCATCTATGGTCATGAGTATTGGGTCATGACCAAAAGAACAAGATCACAAATACAAGCCACCAAAATGCTTTTTTTTTTTCTAAAGGGTATCTGACTTTCCTCTTACGTATAGAATGAGTATCTTAGTCATCCATGAGAAACTCAGTAGAACCCCTGCTCTTTTGCATAGAAAGGAGTCAGGTGAGGTGGTTCAGGCATCTTGTAAGGAAGTCACCATGGGTCTCAAAAGAGTTTATTTAAAAGTGAGTTTAAATGTTATGGAACGATGTTATTTAAAGAAAACACAAAATCAAAGAAATAAAAAAATCACATAATTAAAGTAAATAATTTCTATTGGTTGTATCTCCAGTAAAATTATAAAGAAACAAATATGAGATGGGAGGATGGGCAAATTAGTAACATATAGTTAGCAATGGATTTACGGGTATCTTTTTTGTTAACATGGGACTGTAGCTATTTGATATTGGAGAAACAGGGCATTGAGCTGCATGCGTAATCCACAGGTCGTGTTTAGCTTGACCTCCCTCTGTGCCTCATTTACAGACAGCACAAGGCCACTAACAAATGCAAATAAATAATTGAACGATTGTTCTGGAATTCAAGACCATACAGATCGGTTGTAAATTGAATCAGGCTTTGTAAAATTGTCATTTAAACTATACTGCACATAGCACAATGTTGCATGTGTACATCACTTGTTGCTGTAATGAGCAAGTCATTAAGAGATATTATAATGATGCTTTTGTGCATATATCTTTATTTTCTTTAGAACATCATTCTGAAGGCTGTTGACTGCACAAGTGACATCAAACTAACTCCACTATATGGCTGGTGTACCTTTACAACAGGGTCTAACAATATCCAGATTTTTCTGTGCGTAAATAACAAAACACAAATGAGGAGCCATAATCGAAGCCATCAATCTGAGATCGGGAACACTAGCCTGCAGGGGCCACTCTTTATCACCACAATGGTAATGACTGCTTTTAAATAGCTGGCATAAGACACATCTTACTCGGAGCTGATTTTAATGATACTTTTTTGCACTTTTAAGTAGGACAGAATCCAGTCCAAACAGACAGCTGAGCAGTTCAGACAGGGTTTAACAGTGGCTCAGTTGTAGTCTCGGGTCTTGAAATGACAATTTTCTGGTTACTAGTAAGCATACAGTAATTGTGCCTGAACTAACACATTTGCTAGCCCTTTCAGTACAAAGGTCCAAATTATATAAAATCTCAGTTAGAACATGTTTTGTTTAAAAGAAAATCCACTGAGCATTACAGGATAGAGAAGAATACCTAGACTGGTTTATAGAACAAGTAAGTAAGAAAAGAAATACATTAAATATAATTTTACCAAGAATATAAAATCTACTGTGATGAAGGTTTTTGTTTCCTTTCTTTTTTGGAAAGAATTTTGGAAACGTTTACTTTTGGAACAGGATACAACTTTATCGTTTACAGTTACCAAAGCTCTTACACTGGCAACTTTCAAAAATACTCAATTAACATCTCATAAATAAATAACAAATAAAAAACATTTTAACAATTACAGATGTTTATCAGCTTATCTACAGTCGTGGCCAAAAGTTTTGAAAGTTACATAAATATTGGAAATTGGAAAAGTTGCTGCTTAAGTTTTTATAATAGCAATTTGCATATACTCCAGAATGTTATGAAGAGTGATCAGATGAATTGCATAGGCCTTCTTTGCCATGAAAATTAACTTAATCCCCCCCAAAAAACTTTCCACTGCATTTCATTGCCGTCATTAAAGAACCTGCTGAGATCATTTCAGTAATCGTCTTGTTAACTCAGGTGAGAATGTTGACGAGCACAAGGCTGGAGATCATTATGTCAGGCTGATTGGGTTAGAATGGCAGACTTGACATGTTAAAATGAGGGCGATGCTTGAAATCATTGTTCTTTCATTGTTAACCATGGTGACCTGCAAAGAAACGCGTGCAGCCATCATTGCATTGCATAAAAATGGCTTCACAGGCAAGGATATTGTGGCTACTAAGATTGCACCTAAATCAACAATTTATAGGATCATCAAGAACTTCAAGGAAAGAGGTTCCATTCTTGTTAAGAAGGCTTCAGGGCGTCCAAGAAAGTCCAGCAAGCGCCAGGATCGTCTCCTAAAGAGGATTCAGCTGCGGGATCGGAGTGCCACCAGTGCAGAGCTTGCTCAGGAATGGCAGCAGGCAGGTGTCTGCTTTTGGAAGATGGCCTGGTGTCAAGAAGGGCAACGAAGCCACTTCTCTCCAAAAAAAAACAAACATCAGAGACAGATTGATCTTCTGCAAAAAGTATGGCGAATGGACTGCTGAGGACTGGGGCAAAGTCATATTCTCGGATGAAGCCTGTTTACGATTGTTGGGGCATCTGGAAAAAGGCTTGTCCGGAGAAGAAAAGGTGACGCTACCATCAGTCCTGTGTCATGCCAACAGTAAAGCATCCTGAGACCATTCATGTGTGGGGTTGCTTCTCATCCAAGGGAGTGGGCTCACTCACAATTTTGCCCAAAATCACAGCCATGAATAAAGAATGGTACCAAAACACCCTCCAACAGCAACTTCTTCCAACAATCCAACAACAGTTTGGTGAAGAACAATGCATTTTCCAGCACGATGGAGCACCAAAACGTTGAAATTTTGGGTCGATGGCCTGGAAACTCCCCAGATCTTAATCCCATTGAGAACTTGTGGATCAAAAGGCGGGTGGAAAAACAAAAACCCACTAATTCTGACAAACTCCAAGAAGTGATTATGAAAGAATGGGTGGCTATCAGTCAGGATTTGGCCCAGAAGTTGAGCAGCCCAGTCGAATTGTAAAGGTCCTGAAAAAGAAGCGCCAACACTGCAAATACTGACTCTTTGCATAAATGTCATGTAATTGTTGATAAAAGCCTTTGAAACGTATGAAGTGCTTGTAATTATATTTCAGTACATCACAGAAACAACTGAAACAAAGATTTAAAAGCAGTTTAGCAGCAAACTTTGTGAAAACTAATATTTGTGTCATTCTCAAAACTTGGCCACGACTGTACATCCCTCTAAATAAGTTATAACAGGTACAAGTGTCCAAATTGTGCCAATAAAAAAAAATCAACACCTTCTGACTATATCATACGCATATAGGACTGTACATTACATGCTAATGTCTATTGTACTGAACAGGTTGTCTTAAGTTGGTGTGGCTTATAATCACAGAGATGTTTGATATTTTTTTATTTACTATAAAATGTACAGCAAATTTGTGTGAAAGACAGAAGGAAAGCTTTTTTTTTTTCTTTTTAACTTACAAAGTGATTCGGTAAATGCAGGGCTGCTGATATTATTGAACCCCTGAACTCTAAGTAGCACCAGAATACATTTAAAACTTAGGTAGGCGCTGTGTATAATATCTCCTCAGGGTTTTTACATGACCAGAGTCCAGGCTTCAGTAGCACCAGTATAATCATCTGATCATACTTCCCAGAGAAGTACTGCTACACTCATTTATAGAAGGATGAGCCATTGTTTCCTTTTTTATTTGAAAATTTGCATGCACCTATGGAGTGCATATTAAATAGAACAAAGTCTTTTTTTTATCTATCATGATATATGCAGTTCCTAACACGTACACACACACACACACACACACACACACACACACACACACACTCAGAGTCACACATCTCTTGTGCGGCACAGGCGTGCGGAATATCTCCATGCATTTTGTCTCCCCATGAATATTTAATTTGCCCAAGCCAAATTATCCCATGTATAATTTAAAGCGGGCATGTTGTTGTCTACCAATATGGACTTTCCTGTCATTATGTAGTCAACAGTATTTATAAGACTTATCAGTCTTCCTGCTTCTTGGCCTCTTTCCTCTAACCACACAAAGGGCAAGTCATTATCTGCTGCCTGTGCACCATTATCTGCTAGGCACAATGCAGGATTGGACATTTTAGCCGAGTCTTTTTTGCCTGGGGTTTGTATGCTTGATTGCATATTTGTTAAAGGGATATTGCAGTTTTATCCAGTTTCATGACTGCATAATATAATGCACAAATGGAAGAGTAATTCATGCAATCCGATGAATTTAGTCGCACTATACATAATACAGTAAAAATGAACCCAAAGCTAATTTATAATAGTTTAGTAAAACAAATAGCCTTAGGCCAAATTATCCTTATCCCTTGTTGAAACATTTGGTTTTCTTACATTTTAAAATGAAATCTCTTTAGCAAAAGCAGAAAATCTGTAGTAGGACACAGATTGGTTAAATAGCTTAGGGTATCTTAATGGATCTTTCCAAGGCAAGCACATCCAAGCTGTGTGGAGGCCTCACAGCCCCGCCGTGAAAAACTAAAGACCAATCAGCAAGTAAAAATAGACCCGCTCCCTTGGGTAAGTCAATATCTGGAAAGGTCAGAGAAGATCCTTATTGCGTCTTTCCAAAAGCTTGCAACCTGTAAAAAATCAAAAAGATGAAAGCAGAAAAGGTGCACAAAGAATGAAGATGACATTTGGGTCTGTTTTTTATGTAGAATGGATTCGACATGCACAAAGGGAACAATATATCTTGGGGAATATTATGGATCTTATGGATAAAAAATATAATATTTGTACAAAAGTATTGATGTAGCACCTTACACGGCTCAGATTTAATAGGTTTCATTAATTTTTTATAACAATTTAACCAAATATAATGTTATTTATTTTTTATTTTTCATTTTTATTTTTATTATTTTCACATTAAAAAAAGCAGCAGACCTGAGGGAGAATGTGTGGCTCAAATTACATGGTGAAAGTGTATGTTAAAAGTGATTCAGGTAATAATTTATTTCTGGTTCATCATATATTATTTATTATTATTATTATTATTATTATTATTTATTATTATTATTATTATTATTGTTGTTGTTGTTGTTGTTGTTGTTGTTCATCTTCATCTTCTTCTTCTTTGTACTTATTATTATTATTATTATTATTATTATTATTATGAAGAAGAAGAAGAAGAAGAAGAACAACAACAACAACAACAACAACAACAACAACAACAACAACTTTATTGTTTTTTTAACATAAAAAATATTTATGTTACATTCCCAAAAGTAAATGTGAGATTTAGATTTTGCACAATGCTAAACTGGTTACTATAATCGTTTATTATTTATCAGTTATGTTACCCTTGTAGGTTTAGTGCAAAAACTAATTTATACAGCTGTAGACACTAAACATTCACCGATGGGTGGATCCTGATGCATGGCTTTAATATCGTAGCTTTATCCAGAAAGTATATATCTGTTTTGTACTCATATGCTTGCGCTTGCTTGAGTCATGTTCAGTGACCTCTGATAACCACAGTCTGTTGCAAGACAGTTTTATGTCTAATTATGGCTTAATATGGATTATACAGTGTAATTATGGCTAAATGTATATGTATAAATGTATAAATGTATACATTTTCTGTGTATATAAAGTACGTCACAAGTATGACATGTGAAATGCAGGAATATTAGAAATACCTATACATCAATTCATTTTTATTTAATTAACGCTTTTAACAATGGTCAAAGTTTTGTACAATCAGTGTCCAATGTACTGTTACCAGCATGAACAGTATTTCTCACTGAAATATCGCCTCTGTTGCATGTTTTATACATCTGTACATAATAATTCCCCAAGCGCTCAAAGTTAGACAATAGGTTTCTGCCGGACGGCCAGGGGAGGGGCCTCATTCAGGGTGCCTCCCCTTTTTTGGCGACCTCTATGACGAGTTAACTCTTTCATGGAATAAGCCTTATTCATCCCATGTTTTATGGTCATGCCCCAGATTGAAGAGATGCTTGCGAGCTATCTCTCTCCTGGGAGTTCATTCTCCCTGAAAAAGCCCACACTGCCCACCAAGCCGTTTAGACTAACATCTTCGTTGGTGGGGAAAACTTTTCAGGCAGTGGGTCAGGCTGGTGCTGCTCTGGCAGATTTGCAGGCATACCAGGCTCACCTGCTGAGAGTTCTGAGCACTGGCAGTTCTATCGACGATGCCAAGTCACAGATTTATTTCTCCGTGCCACCAAGCTATCGGCCATTCTATGGCTGCTGCGGTCGCCACGTAGAGACATCTGTGACTTAACCTCAAAGGCATCAAGGTCAGGAATCGCATTTTTATTCCTTAATGCCGCCCAGGTGAAATGTTAGGTGCTTGGTTCCATCCTGCCTTGTTTCAGGATGCCGGACACCTAAGATCCACCCTCCGTTGCACATCGTCCTCTGTGTTTTCAATGGCGTGGACTCCACTTCCATGAAACCGGAACGAGTGCATCTGCTGACTTGGTAATTACAGACTTTGCTGGAAAATAGAACATGTTCCCCTGCCAAACAGGCTACTAAGGTCAGTATTTCCTGGTTTCCAAGAGAGATGAGGGATTGCATCCAATTTTACATCTTCTTGGGCTGACCATCAAATTGTTGACAGCCAAAATGATTGTTTCTCAAATTCAACCAGATGTTTGGTTTGTGAAGATCAACCTGAGCAATGCATATTTTCATATAGAAATATTGCCACAACACAAGAGGTTCCTCAGGTTTGCTTTCGGAAGCGAAGCTTACCAGTATCGGGTCCTTCCATCTGGCCTATCCCCGTCACCCCGCACATATATAAAATGCACGGATGCAGCTCTGGCTCTATTATTCCAGGGCATCCGTATTCTGAATTTGATCCTGGCTCAGTCTTAGTAGCTAGCGCTTCGACATTCGCTCATCTCCATTCTTTAGGATTGAGACTCAATGCCACGAGAGGTGTTCTCTTTCCTGTTCAGAGGACAACATATTTGGGTGTCACATGGGATTCAATCACAAGGCGTGCACAGCTGTTTCCCGCTCGTGTTGAACCCATCCTCCAACACCCTGAAGGAAATCAAGATAGGTCAGAAAGTGACTCTTCAGCACTTTCAGAGATTTAGGTCTCATGGCAGCTGCATCCACGGTGATACCTTTGGGCCTTCTGCACATGAGAGCATTTTCAGTTGTGGCTAAGAGCCAGGGGATTTCACTCAAGGGCCAATCCCCAGAGGCTAATAAGGGTTATGCGCCGGGGGCTTCGTACACTTTCTACGTGGTTCAAACCATGGGGGCCGCAACTGGGGGCCGGCCGCCACTAGACAGACGCTGTCACACTGGGTGAGAGATGCTATTGCCCTAGCCTATGGGGTGCGTGTTCACACTTCGCCTCTGGGAATCAGGGCTCATTCGACCAGGGGGAGTGTCTCATCAATTGCTCTGATGAGAGGCGTCCCCTTGCAGCACGTGTGTGATGCTGCAGGCTGGTCCTCTCCACACACGTTTGGTAGATTTGATAGTCTGGATGTCAATGCTTATCTGGGCTCGCCGATACTCGAGTCAGCATCCCAGAGCTAGGTCTGAGACCTCCTTGGCTATTGTGCGCACACGCTACACAACCTGGGGGTCCAGACACTTGCAGTGCAGTGGCGTTGGTATTCTTGTTCCCATAGCGTTTTCACGCAGCATGGAGTGTAGCTTTTGAAAGGGAACATCTTAGGTTACTTTGCTGTAACCCTGTTCCCTGATAAAGCATGAATGCGATGCTGCACTTCACTGCCGCACTGCTGGCATGCCTGGACGTCCTTCAGACAAAATTGACCTGAGGATGTTTCCAGTTCACTACTATTCATAACCTGCAGGTGCACCTTATCGGGTGACGTCACCTGACTAAGGTTATAAGCTGTAGTATTCAGCTTTTTGATACACATTCACAGCCAGAGAACAAAGAGATGTTCCCATAGTGTTCTCATGCAGCATCTTGTTCCCGCTTTATCAGGGAACAGGGTTACAGCTAAGTAACCCAAGACATTCTCATTGCTGCATTACCAAGTTAACCAGCAGTTTTGGAGGAGGTTGACTCAACTTACTCTCCTCAGAAATAGAGGCATTGTTCCTCCTTGCCCACCATTGTTTCAGTGTTACTAGCCCAAGAGAGGATAGTAATCCATAATAATGTTCTTGGCCTTGTTGGTATTGAAACTCCTTGTTGTATATGGCTTCATTGCTGTATGATATGAGCTTCATGACTGCTGCATAATCCGCAAACTTGACTAAAGCTTTTGTGTTGTGGAAGGGTTGGCACGAATGTATGAAGAGTGCATAAAGGAAGGGGGGTCAGTACATAGCCTCAGGTTGATGCTTGTGCTTAGGTTGAGAGTGCAGCATCTTCAAAAAGAAGGAGCAACACCTCTGGTTGTGAATCAGCAGTATACGTTCACCTGAAAGATAAAGGACACACATTTAAGGATAAAAAATTTACTGATTCTGGACAGAGAGGATAGATCATTTGAGAGAGGGGTGAAAGAAGCTATTTATGTGCAGGTGGAAAATTCTTCTCTCAACGGAGGTGGAGGTTGTCAACACAACCTGTCTCCTTTTTTCATGCTGCTCTTTCATTCATCCCAAGGCAGATGCACCTCAAGTTTCACAGGTCTACCAAGAAAACCACACTCAATGACTCCCCTTACTCTCTCTGGTCGATACACCTTAACAGCTCTCCCTAATCTCTCTTTATTGTGTTTCTAACACCCCACCCCCACCCCCCAAACACACACACACACTCTAACAACCCTCCCTCCTATTCTCATCTTCCCCAATGTTCACGTAATGAGCCTTTTCAAATAGGGGAGGATCCTTTGCCTTTTGAGGACTTGCCAACTTACCTTAGACTGAAGAAGCTATTTGGATGAGTAGTGAAAGGTATCTACTAAACCAGAAAGAAGTCCACTTGACATGACTCAACTTCCAGATAACCTCATATCCTTTAGCTAACAGTGACATTGATTATGTTTGCATTATGATTGATTGCATTATGATTGCCTACAGTATCACCAAGATGCTACTACAGATAAAATGTAAGACAATCAGTGCCCCTGTCTCGGCCAGTGAATGTAAGTCTGACATGAAGACTGGTGGAAGAGTATTTTTATCATGTTTATTCAAGTGTCAACTTGATCAGATCAAGTGTTTACCCGGTTAATACTTACCCGTTAAACAAATTAGCAAAGGTTAACCCGCCCCTCTCATTCTAATTGAAAATTAATTCTCAGGCTGATCAGGTCAGACTTTAATTGAGGAGAATGCATTTTTATTCTGATTGGGCTACTATTCTGATGATTAGTGGAACATTGGGGTTATGTTAAGGCTCCTATTGTCAACCCAGTCCTTAATATAAGATAATAGGCCTCCAGTTGTGTCTCATTATTAGGTGCCTTGCACCTTCAGGACCTGGGTTCGATTCCTGTCCCGAACTGTGTGAATGCAGTTTGCATGTTCTCCCGGTGCTTGGTGGGTTTCCTCCAAGTGCTCCGGTTTCCTCACACAATCCAAAGACATGCAGATTAGGCTAATTTGTGGTCACAGATTGCACATAATGTGTGAATAATGTGTGTGTATGTGTTTGCCCTGTGTGGATTGGCACCCTATCCAGAGTGTACCCTGCCATGTGCCCTAAGTCTTCTGGGAAAGACACCAGGCCCCCTGAGACCATGTATACAGGATAAAGAGGGTTGTAGGTTTTATCTGATCAAATAAGAAGATGTAAATCGGTGCACTGTTTTAGTCCTATGGGAACATGGTCAAGGCAAGCACAACACTGGAGTTACTGAACAACTCCTGTTAAATGACATTTAATTTTATAAAGCTAATCGCTTTTGAAATAATGAAGAATGTTTTAATAATCACAGAGGTTTTAGACCTAATCTAGGCTCTATCTTAGGCTTGTAGCTTCTTTTATTGTTCCCTTGGTAGTTCCTGACAATATAAAGCCGGTTCCTCTCAGAAGTCAAAGGTCTTTGTTATTCATTAAAACATGATTACAAAATCTTTGCAAAGGAAGTGCCTTGCACCACTGATACCACTTATCTTTTCCCTATGATCTCTTCAGGCACTTGCCATCAACATAACAACCACTGTGCATACATTTTATGAAATCCATATATTTCTGCATGTGCATACACACACACACCTCAGTGCTGTACCTTCTTATTTTTTTAAATGGAGCTGTGTGTTTATTTTGAATTTTGAATTTAAGTGAATATGAGGAATTCCAAATTTTATGATGAAGAGGTAGCTGAGAGGAAAGATGACTAACACAGAACAAATGGAGAAAATTGAGAACAACAATCTCACTATCATGCCAATCATTACACAGAGCAAAAGCACACTGTCACTCCATAATATGGCCAAAAATAAAATATTTTGTTGGAAAAAAAAAAAAAAAAGTAAAATGCATATCTATTTGAAGATCTCTCTAAATGTATTTTGCCTTAGATGTGATTATTTTAGGAATGAGAATTTTAATTTATTTTTTATATACTTCAATTCAATTTGATTACATTTTATTTGTATAGCTCTTTTAACAATTGTTATTGTTGCAAAGCAGCTTTACACAATTTAAAGAAAATTATGGAAGTTTTTTTTTTTCTTTTAGCCTAATCTGCGAATTAAATGTAAACGTTTATGAAACTAGTCCTTGATGAGAAAGCCGAGAGCGACTGTGGCAAGGAAAAACTCCCTGAGACGGGAATAGGAAGAAACCTTTAGAGGAACAAGACTCAACA
Source organism: Clarias magur (assembly GCA_013621035.1). Lineage (NCBI taxonomy): Eukaryota > Metazoa > Chordata > Actinopteri > Siluriformes > Clariidae > Clarias > Clarias magur. The sequence continues at coordinate 1,320,839 of QNUK01000035.1, read as the reverse complement.
GAGAACCCATCCTCATGGGCAGGGATTGATCTGCAGTCATATTGTGTGTTATGCAGCTGAAAGCTAATATGTTAAAATCCAATTCAATTCAGTTTTATATGTATAGTGCTTTTAACAATTGACATTGTCGCAAAGCAGCTTTACACAATCAAAAGAAGTAAGTTTGTATGAAATGTAAATGTGTATGAATCAAAATGATAAGATTGTCCCTGGCAAGCTGAGGGCGACGGTGGCAAGGAAAAACTCCCTGAGATGGTAATAGGAAGAAACCTTGAGAGGAACCAGACTCAGCAGGGAACTCATCCTCATCTGGGTGATAACGGATAGCAGAGAATGATCTGCATAATACTGTGTAAGTCTGGAAGTTCAGTATAACAGGAGATGTGTTTAAATTAAATGGAGTCCAGTTTGTTATTGGAAGCTCAGGTAAACCGTAGGAAATTCCAGTCCTGAACTGTCAGATGACTGCAGTCACAAGTCCTCAGAGAGCAGTTGTCAGCATCTGCCAAGGCCAGGAACGTCTTCGTGGTAAAGTCGAACCATCCCCAGTCACCACACGCATCCCAGGCAGACCACACGGGGCATCCATGCGACAAGATCTCCAACCAGAAGTGGGGCACCAGGACGAGTCAGACAGGTCCAGAGAGCAGAAGCTCAAGAGCGACATGTATAGCAGAGAGACAGGGAGAGGGAAAGAAAGAGAGGGGGGAGAGAGAGCAAAGAAGAGAGAGAGAGAGAGAGAGAATAGGAAAGAACAGAAGAGAAGGAGAGATTAGAGTTAGGTATGGTCACAATCACACAATTTATGAGGTAAATGTATTTATAGTGCAGAGAGCAAGCAGGGACTCTGGCAGGACTAATTATGACACCTTAAATAAAAGGTAGAGCCAGAAGGAAACAGACATGAGGGCTCCCTGAGATAGGATTTTAGCCTAGACTTAAACACTGAGACTGTGTCTGAGTCCAGAACATAACTTGGAACTTTGGCCTTTGTAAGATAAAGCTCTGCTCCCTGCTGTAGTTTTCATAATACGCGGTACTGACAAGCAACCTGCATCTTTTGATCAAAGTAGACGTGGCGGATCGTAAGCCACTAGCAGTTCATCCAGATTCTGCGGCGGGAGACCATTTAATGCTTTAAATGTAAAAAGTAGTATTTTAAAATCATTGTCAAATTTTCACTGGGAGCCAATGCAGTGTGGATAAGATAGGGGTGATGTGCTCGTATGTCCTGGTTCTAGTGCGGACTCTCTCTGCTGCATTCAGGACTAACGGAAGCTTGTTTATGCACCTAGTTGAACAATCAGACTGTAAAGCGTTACAATAGTCCTTGTGATAAAAGCATGAACTAATTTTTGTACATCGTTAGTGTCTGAGGTGACAGTATTAAGACTTATAAGAACTTCTTAATAGAACTTCAGGTACACAGTGTCACTGTTTTTTTTTTATTATTATTACAATGTATACACAGTACAGACCAAAAGTTTGGACACACCTTCTCATTCAAAGAGTTTGAATTTATATTATGGCAAGAAAAAGCAGCTAAATAAAGAAAAACGAGTGGCCATCGTTACTTTAAGAAATGAAGGTCAGTCAGTCAGAAAAATTGGGAAAACTTTTGAAAGTGTCCCCAAGTGCAGTCACAAAAACCATCAAGCGCTACAAAGAAACTGGCTGACATGCGGACCGCCCCAGGAAAGGAAGACCAAGAGTCACCTCTGCTGCGGAGGATAAGTTCATCCGAGTCACCAGCCTCAGAAATCGCAGGTTAACAGCAGCTCAGATCAGAGAGCAGGTCAATGCCACACAGAGTTCTAGCAGCAGACACATCTCTAGAACAACTGTTAAGAGGAGACTGTGTGAATCAGGCCTTCATGCTGGAATATCTGCTAGGAAACCACTGCTAAGGACAGGCAACAAGCAGAAGAGACGCGTTTGGGCTAAAGAACACAATAAAGCAAACACTTTGAATGAGAAGGTGTGTCCAAACTTTTGGTCTGTACTGTGTTTATGTTTTCAGAATTGCAACCATAAATAATATGATTATGATCATTAAATGTGTGTGTTTTTAAGTAATGCCCTCTGCTAGACATATAAGTCTACTCAGAGCTTTGTTTACTGGACTGGTTTTAGAGCTCTATTTTTAGTATAGATTGATCAATCACAACATTAATACCATATAAAATGAACACATTAACACTATATGAATCATATACCAGTGAAGGATCATGGGCACTTTGGGATCAAATATGCCTATAGATACCAAATAGCATCCCACAGAAAAGTGAATGCTGAACAAATTGCTGAAAAAGTCAATGATGGTCAAGATAGAAAGGCATCTGAATACTCAGTGCACTACAGCTCACCATGCTTGGAGCCCAGCAGTCAAAGAGTCCAAGGCCACTGACCCTGTCTCCAAAACCCAATCCAACTGAGCACACATTGGATACAACTGACAAACAATTCTGATCCATGGAAGATTCATCCTGCAACCCACAGCATGCAAATGATCCGCTGCCAATATCATGGTGCCAGATGCCATAGCACGCCCCAAAAGATCATATTGAGTCATATGCCATACTCATCAAAGAGTCATGCGACATGGGGCCAAAGCTGCCCGGACTGAACAATAGGAATCTACACAATAATGGACATAATGTTTTGCACTGCAATGTAATAGCTGATCAGACTAGTCAGTCAGCAGCTTGGTGATGTCTAAAAAATGGTTAAACAAACAAACAAACATACAAACAAACAAAGTCTGATAATTGCCAGCCAGCTCCACATTCTGTCTCCTCTTTTTGGTCTTGGGTGTTGGGCTTGGGGATACAGTGGACCAAATAGAACCCAAAATTCTTTGCGTCTATCCATCTGCTCCCACCAATCTCAAAGGTCTCAGGACATTCTGTAAATGTCACTGCCATTTTTTTTCTTTCCATTTCACAGATCTCCTAATTTAATGTTTCTGATGGTAATATTAAAAGTGGCTGGAGAAGCGAAGTTGGGTGCATATCAATCTTGAGAACTCATACTCAACTCATACAAGGTTTTGAGTTCATCCAACTGGTGGCTAAACTTGCTTTAGAACAGTCATAGGTTTGTCTCATTGAGTTTGTGCCTCTGGCATCCTGTACGTCAGCTACCTGCTTGTACCCACTATTTATGAACCAAAAGCCTTGGTCACACCTCTCTAGCAAGTTCATCATGGATCTTCCCCATTACAATGCAAAACAGTCATAATTGTAATATGGCATAAACATATATTTATTATTAAGACAGGACATAACTGATTGCCTACCTTTTGAGTTTTTTTTTTTGGGGGGTGGGGGGGGGATTTTTCCCCGATTTTCTCCCTAATTTAGTCGTGTCCAATTCCTCCCCGTCACTAGGGGGCTCCCACATTAAGGCTACTACTACCACTCAGCCGGGAGGGCCGAAGACTATCACGTGTTTTCCTCCGAACCACGTGACGCCAGTCAACCGCATCTTTTCGAACTGCTTGCTCGCGCACCATTGTGGACAGCGTAACACACTCGGAGGACAGCGCTATCCGCTCCCTCCGCTGCGCGAGCTCACAGACGCCCCTGACTGGCTGTAGATTAATGATTAATGTCGGAGCACTATGTACCTCTCATCCCTCTCCTCTGAGAGAGCTCGGCCAATCACCTCTCTCTAGACCTCCGGCTGCAAGAGGTTACAGCACCACCCGGGATTCGAACTAGCGATCTCCGGATAATAGGGCGAGCGCTTTAATACCTTTGAGTTTTTAAAGAGGCAACTGTGCATTTCTTTTTGGCCAAAATATTACTTTGGCGGCATGTTGGCTCACATGGTTAGCACTGTCGCCTTGTACCTCTAGGGTCCAGGTTTAATTCCTGCCTTTGGGTCTGTATGCATGGAGTTTGCATGTTCTCCTCAAATCAAATCAAAGACATGCAGATTAGGCAATTGGCACACCCAAATTGGCCTTAATGTGAATGAGCATCCGAATGTTAACCGAAAGTCCTACCACAGTCATGAAACTGGAATAAATACAGTCGTAATCACCATTGGTCTCCACGGTCCCTAGCTGGACTACAGAGCTTCCTAGATGGGTGGATATAAAATATTAAAAGAGAAAGGGAGTGGTGAATCAGTTGGCTAAGGTGATCAGTTGTTGCTTTGGGGATCTGAGGATCTGGGCTTGAGCCCTCCTGCCAATGGATGCTACACCCCACCCTATAAAAAATCCAACTAGATAAATATTGAATAAATTTATATTGTATTGTTGGCCTAGCGTCTGGTAGGGGTAGCTCAGTTGTTAATGGATTGAAAGTCCCAGGTTCAAACCCCATCATCTGCCCCTGTTGAGCCCTTGAGATTAAGGCACTTAATCTTCAAATGCTCAGATGTATAATGTAAGTCGCTCTGAATAGGAGCTTCTGCCAAATGCTGAAATGTAAATATTACTTATTTATCCTATTTATCAATTTATCCTATAATTTGAAGGCAACTGTGCTTTGAAAGGTACATGGCACAATGAGATTTTATTAAAATTTTAAAAAGCATTTATGTAGTGGAGGCACCAGATAATTTTCTGAAATTATTTGGGCAATTTACAGTAGGTATCAGGTTAAATGCAAAAATATTCTTCTAATTTATGTTTAAAGTTTAAACTTTCTCAGTCACAGCGAGTGCGTGTCTCAAAACAAGCCTGAGCTTCATCAGTTCTGTATCGCTGTTTGAGCTGGTGCAATTTAAGGCTGGTCTAATTAAAAACCTTGATGTAACACTGTGCATAAGCAGCATACCTGAAAGACAAGAGTGGAGGGAGATAGAGGGAGAAGTGTGGGAGGATGCTGGTCTCACGAGCAATCAGCAGGCAAATGTCACTGACATTAATAACCACGGGAGGAACAAAGCAAGCAAACAAAACACAATTAAAAGCCACATTAAGGAAGCAAGTGGCTAAGACATCCATCCGTCTGTGGCCTGAAAGCTGTGATGGTGAGAAATGTGAATCGATAGTACTCGTCCTGATCACCTGACCGCGAATAATTTGATTTGGGTCCACATAGGGTGAGGATCCACAGCAAGAGAGAATCATTGGGTGGTGAGCTGTCATATTTGATGATGGTTGGTTAAGGTCAGGTAAAGGGACAGTGCCTCCCATGGGCTGACCTTTATTTCAAGATTTTATTAATGCTATTTCAATTTTGTCAATAGTTTTAATTAAGACAATGTATTTTAAATGAGCTCTAACAATAGTCTGTCAGCTAACAGACAGTTATGAGAACATAAAGTTCTGCTGCCTTGCAGCTTTATGTCAATCTTTCTCTCTATATATATATGATGTGAGAATTTAGCACAGAAATGAATCAGACTGAACTTAGACTTATGATCAATTTAGAAGTCATGCAGCAGTTAAATAAATAGTTGATTCTGCCCCTGGGTTTGCTTTGACCTGACATTGCTCTTGGTTGAGAAAGCAGCTGTATTAAGTCCAGAACTACTGGTTGAAAAATGAACACATTATGTCATACCGAAAATCATATTTCAAACTGCAAATATATGTGAAAACTATGTAATACCATTTAAAGCCACTATTAAATATGCAAATATGGCACTATCGAGTGATTAATTAAAAGCATCGTCTGACTGCTTTTTCTCCTCCACAGGTAATGTCTTTCTTTCTTTGTCTTCTGACCTCCATGTAGTACTTGTTTTATCTTTGTTTTCTTCCTTTTCCATTTCTCCGTTCCGTTCCGTCTTTCTTTGTCTTTCCATCTTTATCCATCTTTCTCTCTCTCCCTCTCTACTCCACTCACTTTTCTAGTTTAAACACACATACCTGCCCTCTAAGTTAAATGTCACGTTCATTTTTTCTTGCTTGTCTGATGTCCGTATTTAACCTTAATGCTCATAAGCTGGTGGCTTCCTTGATCCCCAGAGCAAGAAAGAAAGGTCTTATTCGACTCATTTGGCATTCTATTTTTATAAAAGTAAGGAAACAAAGCATGCCACATCATATTGATTTCATGTGAGAAATTTCAAACATCGCTTGTGGGTGGATGTGTATTTTTCCCTTTTATTATATTTCTCATAATTAAAAGAAAGTCATGTTATTTAATATGAAGTGCGTTCAAGTCAAACAGAACTTTTGATCGTGAAGGATAACAGAACACTGTTACGATAGTAAAAACTCCCTTTATTTCCCTACATAATCCCCTGATACACTACTGCACGTATCCCAGCTTTTTACTAGCGCTTTGATGATATCAATGTAGAAAGTTTTTTTTTTTTTCAGTACTACAGAGCCATGATCAGACTGCCAGCTTCAAGTCTGAAACACTGGCCTCCCAGGAACTCTTTTAATGGCCTAAACATGTGGAAATTACTGGGAGTTAGATCGGGGGTGCCAACAACTCTCCGTCGAGTCCATGTAATACAGTACATATGCAAGTGGTGTACATGGATGACTGTGTGTACAGTTCCTACAGACAAATGTGTCTTATTCGCAGGTTATCGCTGAATTTTCAATGTTCAGAGGTTCCACTTGCTTGAATGTTCAAGGAACGACTCCAGTGGGCTCTGAGCCACCTTGCCTGGGATCGTCATTCACAGACATATGACCTTCTTTAAAATGTTTTGCAGCATTGAAATGTTTTACTGAAGATTAAAGTCTCATTATCATACTATGCTTGACGTCTTCTGTAAATGTCAATCAGTTTTAAGGTGTTTCAAGTGTTAAAGGCAATTAGAACAAAAAGTTACAGAATGTAACAATTTTAATTACAATATATATATTTTTTTATGTTGGTCTGGTAGGCATTAAAGTAAGTGTAGATCAGAAACTATGGTTGTATTTTAGCCACTAAAATCTTGTGAGTTTCTCCAGTAAAACCGGAACACGTTTATAGCACTACAAAAAGTGTAATCAAATTTTTGTCTAATGTAAAGCAAATAATTTCCCCAGACACGACATAAACTTTAGAATGATGCAATCAAACCACAACCCTGTTTGCTAATTGATAAGATCTTGGGATAATGTTTTTTTTTTTTTGTCATCCTCTTCTTTCAGCTACCCTTGAGCTTAATGTGCGATATCAATCTGTCTGTGGTTTAAAACAGCATCCTGCCTTTGTGATTATTTATTTAACCTCAACGCTCTCAGCATGTAATAAACAATTCTCAGCTTCCTTCACACAGCTTTCTTGTTTATTGACATTGACTTTATTCTCGGCATTGCTTAACTGTTAACACAGGACTGAGAAAAGTTAGTTACTACATCAATTTTCTCGCTCTCTCTCATCGCCACCATCAAAACACCAACTTTGGGGGTATCTTTGGAAAGATTTCCTCCAGGTGCTCCAGTTTCCTCCAGCACTTCCAAATTCACCGTAGTGAAATACAAAACTTAAAAAATCCGTAGATTTCCATTTCAGCTATTCCTTTTTAACAAGCTAGCAAAGACTAATCTCACACCAAACACAGCTTACTAGCTATAAAAACACCCATCTTGCAATTGTGATATTGTGCTGAGATTCTAAATAAATTATTTTTGATGATAAATAAACTGGATGTGGCTGATGCAGGTGTACTGATGTGCCAATCTAGTGAAAGAATACTTTTAATAAGGATACGCCAGAATTCACAGACACAACTTCATTCAGTTATACCTCAGGAGAAAGCCTCTAGTGTTCAATAACCACATAGTAACAGTAGAGAAAAAATCTGATCGGCTGGGTTTTCAGAAATAGGAATGATTGTAAGTATAAAATAATTAAAGTGACAATAATATATAGTTCCAAATATTATCCATGAGACCTTTGTCTATGAGTCCTTGAGTTACTTGTGCAAATCTAATGACTATCAATGCGTCAAAAAAACAAAATAAAACATAGTGCCCAGTTCCAGAAAGTTATATCTCAATATCTGGTCATGGGTCATCCAACAGGATAATTGCCCTAAGCATAAGTCGCCAGTGTAAAAATTACTTCTATGACCCCTCATCTGAATCCTATTGAACATTTATAGAAAGAGCTGAAACATGCAGCCTGAAGAATTCAACTTTCAAACTTGAGACAGTTGAAACATTTTGCTCAGGATGAGTGAGACGTCTCATTGAGAGCTATTGAAATTGATTCCTTGTGGTGATTGCCTCTAAAGGTTGTGCCATTATTTTTATCCATGCATGTTCAGGCTGATTTAATATTATGGATTCTTCTTTTTGTGTGGAATGGTACCAACAATTCCTTTCTCATCTCTACGGGCCTACTAGCTATAGACCAGTCCCACGAGTGCCCATGCAGAGCCCTATCTACTACACCTGCAATGTACACGTGAGCATCAGAACTGCACCATGAAGTAGTAGAAAATGGTGGCCTGGTCTGATGAATCATGTTTTCTTTTGGACAGCCAGGTATGTGCAATTGCTTACCTGGGAAAGAGATTCTGCAAAGGTGCACTAGCTGGCAAAGGCGATGTGATGCTTTGGGAATCTACTGTAGCTAAACACGGTTGCTGTGTTATTTCCTAATATTTGTGGATTCTCTCTGCAGGATGATGCAAATATTACAAAAATGGTTCAGGGATGTTTGGAGGAGCATACAAAAGAGTTCAAGATGTCAACCTGGCCTCCAATTGTAGAAATTTTAATTCATATTAGTAAAGAATAGCGGGACCAATATAGAGATCATTCAGCCTGAGTCTATGCAGTCCCATCCTGAATATTGAGACCGGGGAGTTTTTTACATGCAGACATTCATCTCAGCTGTGAGACAAGACCCAGGGTTGAGCCATACAGATATTCCTGCTGCTTTTTATTCTGAGAGCATACTCAGATGTGTTCACCGTTTTGGCCTTTTGTTACTTTGTGCTGGGCAGTGGTGTTTTCAGATGGTTTTCACTGGGGGAGTCAGACTGGGGCCAATTGTTCTTTTTAGAAGGCTTGTTTGTGTTGTCCAAACACTGCAACATTTTGAATAAGATTTTGTTAAAATTATGTAACTAAATACAGTATATAGGAATAGTTAATTGCTTACTATATTTACTACCACTGTTTCACTCTTTTACTTATTACTTGTTCCATTTTCTTCTTAGCTAACTGACAAACCTTGAAATCCATAAGGGAGCTTGGTTCACAGGTATGAGGTGTGAGATTTTTTTTTTTTTCCCATGGAGTATTTTACCAGAAAATAATCACAAGAAGAAGCCACGTGTACATGCAGCGTAAAGAGTATTTCATTCTGTCTACTTTAAATTTAAAGTACTACAGGCTAGAAATATCAATGACAAAAAGTGTCAATGACAGGATCTGGCCCATCTCTGGAATTATTAGTGGTGATGGTCATCATGTTGTTTTTGCTGGCTATTCCTCCTTCTTTCTACTCAAAAGGTACGGTCAAAAAAAATAAAATAAAGAATTCTACACAGTGCATTCAACATGTTCACATCCCTGATTAAGCTCCTCAGGAACACTGGTTTTGAGGTTTTTGCAGCAGGCAAACTGGTTTTACAGTATATGGTACACTGTGAAAAAATGCAAATGTTATCACAATCTGAGCAGATGGGCAAACAGGGCGAAGGCGGTTCTCTGTTCTGAAGCTGATTACAGTATGTGTCCTCTATGTTACATCATTTACATAACAGCACTCTGCAGTATGTGGCATTTAAACTGTTCAAGGGTCAATTGATGTTATTACAGTGTTCGAGTTTTGCCCCAGTTTTTCTGTAATTGGAGGCCGACTTGTAAAGATAAGGTCTTCTCACTGACAGCACGTTCTACACTGAATGTCAATATGCTTAGTGTGCTATAATAACCATTAACTGAGGACACCATGAAAACAAGTGTGTATGACCTTATGCAATACAGTCAGACATTTTTTCATGTTCACAAGCCACTCATGAATCACTCTGAAAGGCTTGTCTGAAAATAAAGCTTTAGCCGTTCTGGGATTTTTTTTTTTTTCTGTTAAAATAAATCAAATCACTGATTAATCTGTGGGAGTATTTTTTTTTCTTGATCCCCTAATAAAATCTCAATTTATGAGCCCTCTTATAGAGCCATGATTTAGTTTAGTACAATCTCTAGCATAAAGAAAGATTTTTTTTTTCTTACCAGACAGCTCAAATGAGTGTTAAGAGAGATCCTCTACAGGTTGTCCTTCTTATTAATGCTCTACTTTAAAGCTTTTGAGTCCTCTGATGGTTGAGGACTGGACAACTGAGAGGCTTTCACTTGATGACCTTGGTTCATTCTCTTTTTATGATGTTGATCCTGCCTGTCAGCATCAGCGTGGCCTTGTGCTGGTGACTCAGGTGTGTAAAAGCAGCAGTGTGGCCTTGTGGTTTTCATCACTGAGAGCACTAATGGAGGATAAGCGCCCAGCTGAGGCCTCATGGACATGACATTTCTGTGAAAGGGGGCGTGCTTCATACACAATTGTAAACCATATGAACTTGTATAAGGGATTGGTGGTGATTGCAGTTGAGGCATTCAATACACTTTAAAAATGTCAAATTTCAATTTAGAAATTGATTTTGTTTCATTTGATTTTTAATCCTCATACATCAAATTCAAGACATACTGTATGAGAGCGTAAGATTGTAGAGTCAGATAAAATTGAGATGAGTTGCTCCCATGTTGACTGGAAAGGGCAAAGATATTGAGACTCAACCACAGTTAGCAAGTTAACAACTGCGCCCTCAATTTTCTGTTCACAGTTTTATTGGGGAAAAAAAAAAAAACCAAGTGACATTTTCACAGTCTTTAAATGTCTAGATTTAGTGAGTCTGCTTCTGACTGTAGCCGCAGATTCCTGTCCATAGCTGACAGGAGTGGAACCCAAAGTAATCTTCTGCTGTTGTAACTCATTAACTTCAACCTGTTGTGTGTTCTGGGATGGTTTTCTGCTTAGCATGTTTGGAAACTTTGGAAACATAAGCTATAGTAGACTTCTTGTTAGCTAAAGTTTTCCCATCAATGCATTTTCAACAACTTTTTGTTTGTTGTTTTATAATGACTGCTGTGCAGACAAAATTTAAAGCAATCAGAAGTTTTGAAAAAAAAAATATATATAAACCAACAAAGTCCATCAACCAGCAACCATCCCATGTTCATGGTCACTCCGATCACATTTTCCCCATTCTGATGTTTAATACGAACTGAAGCTCTTGACTAAATTACTCCCCAATCTGCCAAACTTCAAAATCCATCTAGATGAAGGCATTCTGATGGATGTTGCGGCATGGTTCTAGGGTTTTGTAGAGATTTTGCCACACTGGGACAAGTTTGAGCCTCCTAAACCCTTGACACACTGAGCCATGTTCCCACTACATCCTCAGAAATTGGATGAATGCAGTAAGAACATGTGGAACTTGTAAAACTGGGACAGGACAAAACACTGGGAAGGATGTATTATCTCCAGTGAAATGCTCCATGCTATTTTTTTCCATGCTTAAAAAAAGCATTGTGAGAATATGGTCTACGCCAGATGCAGGAAGGGCTTAAATGGGACATAATAATGTTGTCATTGACCAGTTAACTAAATATCTAACACCTCTTAAGAACTTTGAAATTGGTGTACTCCGAGCATGGTGCAAACAGGAAAGATTAAATAGCATTCTGGCTGTTTACATTAGGATGTCACTGCATTGTTGTCAGTGGAGTTCTTACAACAACCTCTTCAGGCTTGTGCTATAACCATGGTAGGTCCTTGCCACATTGTAAAAGACCACATTAATTTTATATTACATTTCACTGGTGCCAATTCCCCACACCATCAATTTGGGATGAAAAGCATTGCGCATAATGCAGTATTTTCACCAACCCACCAGACCCAATGACAATGTAGTGTGTGCACGTGTAGCAAGCATGTGATAAGCACCTAGTAAGAGCAGAGTGCAATCTGACTGGACATTGTAATAATGCATGCTTGATCTCATTGAACCTGGATTATGTGGAGAGGTGTGTGATAGGAAATTAATGACAATCTAAACGACACATTGAGAACCTGACAGGGACATGGCTTTGAAGTAGAATGAACTTCAAAATGCATATTATTCTATTTTGACATTGTCCTGGCATTCTTTACTATTTTTTAGATGCAGTGAGAACTTCACATTTTTTTGTTGGAGTGTAAAAGAGCATTTATCATAGTATTCTTCTTCATAGATTAGAAATTGTAGTAGGAATTAAGGGAACACCCCCCTCCTGTCTCAGATCCTAATTGACTGATCCTTATCAGTTTGAAGATTTAAATGGTGACTATTCTACATGTTCTCAAGTGATGTTTGGTGTTCCACAGGGTTTGGTTTTAGACCCAATGCTGTTTTCTCTTTACGTACTTTCTCTGGGCAACATAATTCGTTACCATGTTATCCACTGATATGCTGATGGCACACAATTATTTGTCTCAGCAAAGCCAGATGAGAATAGCCAGTTTAATAATGTTGAACAATTTATGAAGGACATAAGAGACTGGATGCTAATTAACTTCCTTCTGCTTAATCCTGACAAGACAGAAGTACTGGTACTAAGGTCACATGCAGCTATAAGTAAGCTTTATGATCACACAGTAAATCTTGATTGGCCTTTCTGTTTCATCAGGTACAACAGTAAAAGAACTTAATGTGATTATAGATTCCAATCTTTCATATAAAGCTAATGTAGACAATATTACCAGGATAACATTCTCTCCTATCAGAAATATTCCCAAGATAAGAAATATATATATATTCACTAGATGACGCAGAAAATTTTGTACATGCTTCTCTAGGATGGATTATTGTTTAACACCTTACTCTCTGGATGTTCAGTAACTGTCAGTAACACCTTACTGTAGAGAATGCAGCAGCAAGAGTCAGAAGATAAGGGCACATCACCCCTATCCCTAACCCTAACCCTAACCCTTATCCACACTGGCTCCCAACGAAATTTCTCATTGATTTAAAAATAGTTGTCACGGACTAACCGGAGATGAAGCAGAAGACTTAGCAGTTAGCCCTGTAGCGTGGATGGTAAACCCAAACGCGGAAGTAGCGCGAGTAGGCAGGATAACCACGCTAGTTATTCTTAGAACTCTCCCGAAGCGAGAGCAAGAGTTTACACAAATAAACCCGCGTTCTAAATACACACACCCAATCAGAAGCGATAACCCAAGAAAGTGAGTACTCACGTTTGGACGAGCGAGGCGTCGGCGATAGCATGGGCATAACTCAATGACTGAGCGATGTGATGCGTCATCTTGTTTCCTTTTATGCTTCCTGAAACCCGACCGTATTACTTCCGGGTCCTAGTGCCGGTCGTGTTACGAGTGTGCATGACAGTACCCCCCCGTCCAGGACCGACTCTCGACGGTCCTGGGGTGGAGGATACCCGACGACGGTAGTCCCGGATGAGTTCGGGGTCTAAGACAAACCGAGCCGGAATCCAAGATCGCTCCTCGGGACCGTAACCTTCCCAATCCACCAGGTACTGGAGCCCTCTGCCCCGAGGACGTGAGTCAAGGATCCGGCGAACGGTGTAGGCGGGACCACCCTCAATCATACGGGGAGGAGGAGCAGGGTGGGTGGGTGGAACCATGGGTGAGGTGGTGAAGGGTTTGAGCTGGGAGGTGTGGAATACCGGATGGATCCGGAGCGCCGCAGGCAGCTGGAGCCGGTAGGTGACAGGGTTAATCCGGAGGTTGATGCGGTATGGTCCGATGAATCTGGGTGACAGTTTCCTTGACTCAGTCTGCAGGTGTAGGTTTTTTGTCGATAGCCATACCTTATCACCTACTTGGTACATTCGTCCCGGTGGGTGTCGGCGGCGATGTTGCAGGGTGTAACGGCGGTTGGCCTTTTGAATGGCGTGGTTTGCTTGTCTCCAAAGCCGTCGACACCGGCGAACCAACTGTTGGGCCGGCGGCACCTCCACCTCCGGTTCTTGATGGTCGAACATCGGAGGTTGGAAGCCGTAGCATACCTCAAATGGGCTTAGGTTGGTGGCAGAAGATAGGTGGAGGTTGTGGGACAGTTCAGCCCAAATGAGGTAGCGGGCCCAGGAGCACTGGCGATCAGCAATAAAGCATCTCAGGTAGCGCTCCAGTTGTTGGTTGGTTAGCTCCGTCTGACCGTTAGTCTGTGGGTGGTAACCGGAGGACAGACTGCAGGTGGAATTGATCAGACGGCAGAAGGCCTTCCAGAACCGGGACGTGAACTGGGGCCCCCTGTCCGAGACGATGTCCTTTGGGAACCCATGCAGGCGGACTACGTGCTCTAATATCAGCTCAGCTGTCCTTTTAGCTGACGGGAGCCGGAGAGGGCCACCAGGTGAACAGCTTTGGAGAACCGGTCGACGATGGTGAGGATGGTGTCCCTTCCTTCCGAAACCGGCAGGCCCGTGATGAAGTCAACGGCAATGTGTGTCCAGGGTCGGCGGGGAACCGGGAGTGGTTGAAGTTCCCCGGGTGATGGTCTGTTGCTGTCCTTGGACCTGGCACACACTGGGCACGCCTGGACGAACTCGTCTACGTCCTTTTTCATACTGGGCCACCAGAAAGCACGTTGTACAAACAGTAGGGTCCGCCGTTTCCCGGGGTGTCCTGAAAGGGGGGAGGAGTGTCCCCACTGGAGTACTTCGGCCCTGATGGCATTGGGGACATAGAGTCGGCCAGGCGGCACACCTGCTGGTTCGGTCTCCGTAGCTTGTGCCTGGCGAACCCTCGTTTCCAGGTTCCACCTGAGCGGTGCGAGGATCTTGGTGGGTGGCAGTACAGGCGCGGGGTCCCGCCCGGGGGACGTCTTCCTCGTGTTGTCGGGAGAGGGCGTCGGCTTTGGTGTTCTTGGACCCCGGGCGGTATGACAGGTGGAAATTATAATTCTCGAAGAATAGTGCCCACCGCGCCTGTCTGGGGTTCAGCTGCTTTAAGGTGCGGATTGTGATGAGGTTTTGGTGGTCGGTCCAGACGATGAACGGCTCTCTGGCGCCCTGGAGCCAGTGTCGCCATTCCTCCAAGGCCCACTTTATGGCCAGCAGCTCGCGGTCCCCTACTCCGTATCGCTGCTGAGTGGCGTCAAATTTCTTGGAGAAAAAACTGCAGGGATGCAGTTTTTGGTCGCCTGTGGGAGAACAGCCCCGGCGCCCACATCCGAAGCGTCCACCTCCACAACGAATGGTTTGTCAGCATCCGGGTGAAGGAAGATGGGAGCAGTGGTGAAGCGGCGACAGAGCTCATGGAAGGCAGAGACGGCAGTTGGGGTGAGGTTGAAGGGTGAGATGATGGGCGGGTCAGAGCGGTTAGTGGCGCTGCAACGGTACAGTAGTCCCGGATAAAGCGGCGATAGAAATTGGCAAACCCGAGACATCTCTGGAGCTGTTTAAGAGTCTTGGGTAGGGGCCAATGACTCACAACTTCCAGTTTCTGCGGGTCCATGGCCACACCCTGGGGCGAGATGACAAAACCCAGGAACGTGGTGGAGCGCTCGTGGAAAGCGCACTTCTCCAACTTACAGTACAGCTGGTGGGCGAGCAATCTCTTTAGAACCGCTCTGACATGCTGGATGTGCTCGTTGAGTGTTCGGGAGTAGATGAGGATGTCGTAGATCCGTTGAAAACCCGAACTTGCTGCTTATTTCTTTATGTCTCACGGGTTTTCGTAATGTGAACTGTTGGAAAGCGGCAGGTGCGTTGCAGAGACCAAACGGGATGACCAGACTTTCGTAGTGTCCTGTAGGGGTGATGAAGGCCGTCTTCCACTCATCGCCCTCTCTGATGCGCACCAAGTTGTAGGCGCTCCGGAGGTCCAACTTAGTGAAGATGGTGGCACCAGAGAGGGCGTCCAGGGCAGAGTTGGTAAGAGGCAATGGATGTCGGTTTTTTATGGTAATATTGTTGAGCCCTCGATAATCGACACAGGGACGTAGACTACCATCGCGTTTTTCACGAAAAAGAACCCCGCAGCGGCAGGTGAGGAGGAGGGCCGGATGGTACCATGGCGAAGTCCGCTGGAAACATACTCCTCCATCGCCTGCGTCTCGGTGTTGGACAATGAATAGAGATGGCCGCGGGGTGGTGTCGCACCTGGCTGAAGATCGATCGCCAGGTCGTATGAGCGATGAGGAGGTAGATGGGTAGCGCGTCTTTTGCAAAAGACTTCAGCCAGGTCCCGGTAGTCTAGCGGGATTTTGTCTGTGTCGACATCGGGGCCTCGGACTCCCTAGAGCACGTCCCAGCCTCGGCCCGTAGGCAAAGCTCAGTGCAGGTCGGCCCCCATTGTAGGATCCGGCTTTGGGTCCAGGATATGAGCGGGTCATGTTGCAGCAGCCAAGGGTGTCCGAGGATGATGGGTGGTGATGAAATGGTGGTGGTGTGAAACTGGATCTGTTCTCGATGCTGGTTGATGATGAGGGTGATAGGTTGGGTTTGAAAGGAGATGGGGCTGGAGGAGAGAGGCCGACCGTCGACTGATGTAATGGTTACAGGCTGGGATAACGCCTCGATCTTTATCCCCAATTTTTTGGCATAGGAAGAGTCAATGAAGTTACCGGCTGCCCCGGAGTCGACGAACGCGGTACTTCCGACCCGTTTGTGGCCAAACTGGAGATGTACTTTCACCGTGAGACGGGAATCACTGGTCAGGGTGGTGGAGAGGGACATGGGACCCGGTGAGTTCCTCCCATTTCTCACCGGGGCTGCGCGTTTCCCGGCCGCAGAGGACAGATGGCCCGATGATGTGCAGAGGATCCACAATACGCGCAGAGCCCCTCTCTGAAGCGGCGTTCCCGTTCTGCAGCGGTTAAGGAGGCGCGCCCTAATTGCATGGGTTCCCCGGCTCCTGTGTCAACCACGGCGGGAGGTGGAGTACCGACGGTCCTGGTGGGTGCTGCAGTGAATGAGGCGTGGACTTCTGGAACTGGAGAGCGGGAGAGGAAGGGCGTGGTGTGAGGTAGTGCTGTCATGGTGGGTGGCAGGGTACGGGGAGCTGGCTTGGGGCGAACGAGCAGCCGTTGGTCGATCCGGAGGGCGAGTTGAATTAAACCCTCCAAGGTCGCTGGAAGCTCTCGTCCGGCGAGCTCGTCTTTTATCCGTGCAGCCAGTCCCTCGTAGTAGGCCGTCCGGAGTGCGGAGTCTCCCCAGTCGGTCTGTACGGCGAGAGTACGAAACTCCGCGGTGTAACGGCTCACGGACGACCCTCCCTGCTTTAGATGGTACAACTTGGAGTCGGTCTCCACCTCAGCAGCTGGATGCTCAAAGGTGAGTTTAAGCTGGCGGGTGAACTCGGTGTAGGAGTAGGCGACATCTGAGTCTGAACGAAGAACCGCCGTGGCCCACTCAGCTGCCTGCCCGGATAGCAACGAAACGAGAAGAGCAATGCGCAGTCGGTCTGTGGAGTATCTGGTGGAATTAAACTCAAACACAAGATCCAATGCAGTTAGAAAAACACTGCACTTCCCATCCGTGCCATTCCATTTATCCGGTAAAGATAGAAAAACATCAGAAGGTGGAGAGGGAGTTGGCGGCGCAGCAGCCGCTGCGATGGGCGTGGCCACAGCCGGCTGAGCGGCCGCCCCGCGGAGGATCGCATTCTCCCTGTGCGCAGCTCCGCCACCTCGCGGCGCAAGGCCGCGACGCCCTGGAGCTCCGTGCGGAGCGATGCGACTTCACCACGGAGCTGATCGATCAACTTAGCATGCCGGTCAACCACATCGCAGAGGTGAGCAAACTCCGCTGGGTTTACTGCCGGTGGCTCAGTCATTCTGTCACGGACTAACCGGAGATGAAGCAGAAGGCTTAGCAGTTAGCCCTGTAGCGTGGATGGTAAACCCAAACGCGGAAGTAGCGCGAGTAGGCAGGATAACCACGCTAGTTATTCTTAGAACTCTCCCGAAGCGAGAGCAAGAGTTTACACAAATAAACCCGCATTCTAAATACACACACCCAATCAGAAGCGATAACCCAAGAAAGTGAGAACTCACGTTTGGACGAGCGAGGCGTCGGCGATAGCATGGGCATAACTCAATGACTGAGCGATGTGATGCGTCATCTTGTTTCCTTTTATGCTTCCTGAAACCCGACCGTATTACTTCCGGGTCCTAGTGCCGGTCGTGTTATGAGTGTGCATGACAGTAATACTATTGACCTATAAAGCATTAAATGGTGTCGCGCCACAGTACCTGCGTGTCTTTTGATCCACCATGCCTACTTTGATCAATTGATGCAGACTGCTTGCCATAAATTATAATTATGAAAACTATGGAAGGCGGCAGAGCTTTTACTTACAAAGTGCCAAAGTTAGGGAATAGCCTTCCGATGAATGTTCGGGACTTAGACACAGTCTCCGTGTTTATGACTAGGCTGAAAATACAGTTGCTTTACTTCCCAGGGAGCCCTCATGTCTGTTTCCTTCTGGCTCTCTCTTTTAGTTATGCTGTCATAGTTAGTCCTGCTTGCCAAAGTCCCTGCTTGCACTCTGCAATTTTATACACATACACCATAATCTTTTTTTGATTCGGTAAAGGTGCTTTGTGACAATGACCATTGTTAAAAGCACTATACAAATAAAATTGAACTGAATTGAATTAATTTGAATGCAAGGGAAGGTAAAACTGTAATGCTGACAAAAAGTTTGGGGAAGGGCCATATACTGTATGAGGTCATGTGCAGGGGTCCACATGGTATAAATCTATAAATGTAAGATGAACACAATTGCAAGGTAACATTTTTTTAACTGTATAATGGCAAAAGCAAGACTTAAAATACAATCTGCACATGTGACAGTTTAGTTGAAAAAATGCAACTTGGTTTAAAGGTTTGCTTTGACACAGAGGCATTACTGGTTTTCTGTTTCTGCATTATGCAGTATGTGGAACATAATATTGCAGTTCGTCTTAGTTTGGCAGTGGGAAGGCTTGGCTCAGAGTACAGTAGGACGACAGCAGCCTGGTCAGATTGTGATGGATAGGGCTGCACATCCTTGGGGTTGAGCCAGCCCCTAATGGATATATTTGAGATGACAGGGGTTAAGTATCTCTCTGCACTGGTTTTGTGCCTTACTGACATAGTTTCCTCCTAAGAAGAGGAACCACTACCTGACCTACTCTTGTAAATAGAAAATTTTATCTTTTTTAAAAATGTTAAGGTGCAATACTTTTTTCGGTATTTTTATTCCTTAATAATTTAAGCCAAATTATAAAGTTGTAAAAACCTACTTGGAAAACTGATGGTTCAGAATACTTGTTTATGTTTTGAAGGGGCCTCTTTTCTGTTATTTACTAGACACTCCTCAGTGCTCCTTTACCCTGCTGATATCTCAGTCTGAAATCAGAAAGTACCCACTACAGCCAGATAAATTTCCTGTAAGGAAAAAAATAACATTCTGTGCTTCAGAAACATTTAGAAACACAACTTTCTTAAAAAATACGGCCCAAGCGTAATAAACAGCATTTTCAGATGAAGCCATTTCCTACTGAAAAAGAAGATAAATCCTTATGAATTCTTTTAATACTTTTGTTGCTACTATTATAACTGGGCTTGCAGGCAGAAAGTGCTTGACCCGGACGTGATGACAGTCTTTCCTAAAGAAGATTTTAGTTAATCCACTATGGTTGAAATCGTATCTATTGAGAAAGAAAAAATAGCAGAATTACATTTAGTTGCAACAAATAAATATAATCTGTAGATAATGTAGTATGCTAAAGAAAGAAAAGAAGTTCTGCATTGTTGTAATTAGTAGAGTAACAAAGTATGAATCAAAACACTATGGTGATATTTCAATACTATGACATTTGGGGTTATTTGATATCATGAATAAAGAACAAACACCAAAGATAGAGCATAAAAAACACACGTTACAGAAAAAAAAAGGACATGGTGAAAACCTGAGGCATTTTTTTTTAAAACAACAATATTTATTAACAACTGTTCTAGCACATAATGCATTTCAGCTTAGCTACACTTTCATCATGTTTCTTGACATTTAATACCATTTCCCACGAATAAGTCTTCCGCAAGCAAACAGATATTAAATGTTTCAGTCGTCTTTCATGCCAAGGACTTCCTTTCATTTGTCACTAAAGTAATCAAGGTAGAAAAGAAAAATTAACTCACTCTCTACCGTTTTTTTCTTTGTCTATTTCCACTGTTCTTTCTTCAGTATTCTCTCTCTCTCTCTTTCTCTCTCTCTCTCTCTGCCTTCATATCTCGTTCTTATTTTTATCTCCTCTCTTTTTCTCCTCCACCCTTTCTTCTCTCTTCCCTCTCTATTATTCCTTCTACATATTTCTGTTCTAATGTCAATGTTTTAATTTGTCCTATAAATAATGTACATTTCCTCCATTTTCCCTGTTTTTTTAGTTCTTATGTATGTATGTATGTATGTATGTATAATTCTGAGATCTTTATTTGTTAGCATAAGTGGGTGTAATACAGTGTTCCCACACAATGAAATGAGTAACACAATTGAGTTATGTAGGCTGTGATACCAAAATAATCAAGGGCAGGGTGGTGTAATGCAGTAATGTACAAGGGGATGCTATCACTAATATGTTTTTTTTTTCATAGTATCAAAATCCACACAGCCAAAGTATTTTATTCCTTCTATATATATATATATATATATATATATAAATAAATAAAAAAATATATAAACAAATGATGAACCACTCTGTGTGGGGCATTAAAGTCAAACCAGGACCAGAAATTTCTTTATGTAATCCACTGCTACACGGATGCACTTGTATCACAGAGTTTTCACTAGTGCTAACATCACTAGGGTACAATCAAAGCTCAGTGGTTAAGACATGGAGCTATGGTCCTGAAGGTCCCAGGTTCAAACCCCACCACCAAGTTGCCCTTTTTGGGCCCTCGAGCAAGGCCATTAACCGTCATCTGCTCTACAGTATAATGAGATAAAAATGTAAATTGGTCAGGAAAATGCTGAAATGTAAATTTAATGGAGAAGCCAAAGCCACAATGCCAACAGTGGCAAGGAAAAACACCCTGAGATGGCAATAGGAAGAAACCTTGAGAGGAAGCAGACTCACTAGGGAACCCATCCTCATTTGGGTGATAACGGATAGCACGGATTGATCTGCAGTCACACTGTATGTCAGCGGGCTGGTAGTTCAGTATAACAAGATGATCAGATGATCCATTCACTTGATGTTCATGGGAACAACTGCAGTGGGATCCACACCACCATGGCCGGGTGTGTCGTTTTACTGTGGCTTAGTGTCTCAATTTTATACACCTTTGTTCACAGGAAATTAGATCACAAGTTCTGGTTTGAGCTGAACAGCCCTCGCAGTAACATTTATTGTTGTGGAAAAATAACAACTCAATCCATGCAATCCTTTACATTATAGCAGCTTTAAACGGTGGTTTCCTCTCTTGAAGTTATTAAAAGGAAAAAATACAGATTGTCCTGATCCTTTTTGACAGAAATTTTCAGAACTTAACCAGAACCAGAAGATAAATGCAGGAAAAATGATCTCAGAAATTTGACTTTGCCGTATCCTTGATCCTGTTCCAAAATCTAATCAGAAAAATCTCATCTTCTGGTTACGGTGATTATTCCATATACTGTAAATCCTACAAGCATTCAACCACTCCCCCTTCAGATATCATCTCGGCTGCATACACAAACCTCACAGTGGAAACATAAACATATCCTTTTTGGACATCCTTTCAGTGGGTTCTTTCTGTTTTGATGGCAAGAATACCGGCATTAGGTGTGTTCCTGTTAGGGATTTGTCTCTTCTTTGTGTCTCTGACAAAAAGGAGATTAACTCACTATTTAGGGTCTGATAGCTCTCTGATTTACTCTGCTTTGTAGTCTTACAGCGCCAGTGTTCCTGATAGAACTCCTGTGATAAGCCTGCTAAACTTAGAACTGTTGCACTAGGAAGCGTATGGAAGGCTTCCTAGTGGAAGTTTATTTAAAATCTAATCAATGAAAGTATAAGCCCAGTTATTAAACCAATAAAAACAGCTTGTTTGTTTGTTTTCTTGTTTGTTTGTTTGTTTTCTTTGAAAATCTGTGACTATGTTTGATTTGGTTTGATGATGCATGGAAATTTTAAACCTTCTGGAAACCATTTCTAGCTGCAGTGTTGCAAGGCTGTTGAAAACAGTACAACAGCAGCATCATTCAATTCTCAAATATGATTATTCAAAATTAATTTCATAACTTGATAATAAATTTTTATTAACAAACCAAAAAATTATAAGAGAACAACTATCACCAGTTGCTAACAAGAACTGACTTTTTGTCTTGTGGACAGTTCAAAACATTAAAAGAAACTATAATCTGATAAAATAATTTTAAAAAAATTTAAAAACTGTTCCCATCAAGGGGAACATTCGATCCGCGCAATAAATTGGCTCAGGTTTTGCAACCGATACCTTTCCTTATGCAATGACGTTGGGCCACACTGTAACACACGGTTGTTGACTATTTTCCTATAACAGCATACCAATGTTGTTTATTTCCTTACATAAAACAGCGCTTATTCTCTCTCTCTCTCTCTCTCTCTGGGTGTGACATCAATTTGGCAGTGGTGTGATACCTTGGTTTACCGCCAGATAGTGACGATGTTGATGAAAGTGTGAATTGTATTAGCAATTTAGTCAAGTATTATATAAATCCCCTTAAGAGGCAGCTCAAATGTTATCATTAACTATGTAATGCTTATGTCTACAAAGTGTCAAGCATACACAGATCCACCATCATTTTATGACCACTGACAGGTGAAGTGAACAACAAGGATCAGCAATTATACAAAAGCAAGAGGATCATGGACACTCAAGAAAGACTCACAAATGACCACGGGAAACAAAGGCCTTTGTCCAGCCTTTCCGGTCCGACCTCACAGAAATGCCAATCTGTAAAAAATAAATAAATAAGTCAATGCTGGTCATCATAGAAAGGGACCACAGAAAGGTATCACTGGGGACAGGAAGGCAACATCTACTTCATTACAGTCTGCCACATATAGCAGACAATGAACTCAAGGTTGTTAATCCAGCCGTCACATTTTACCGATCTAAGTCTGACCAAGCATCTATAGAATTCACCGGACAAACATTTCAGATCGTTGGAGGCCCCATCCCACAACCTACAGCACCCACACTAATATCCTTAACATAGGTTATTATACTTATCCTTGACATAGGACAATGTGGCCTGCAATTCAAAATGACTTTTAAACTCTTATAGTTTTTGTCTGACTATTAATGTAAGCTACAGGACTGACCAAATACCTCGTCAAGTTCGGACTGAAGCTGAAGTCTACAGATAGCAGCACTGTAGGACCGGTTGTGTCAAATTTCAGAAACATGTCGTGATACTGTTCATCATGATAATGAGTGCAGGCAGCACAGTGGTATATGTCTATTACTGATATGCCCTTTTTTCCGAACCAGCAGTGGGATTTTTCTGCTCTGATTGAACAAATGAAATGTGGTTGGCAAGGTCTCCTCTATATCACATCAGGATTTCTTCAGTCTCAGCCACAGTAGAATGCATGTAATTGGAGTTAGGGCACAATAGTTCCAACAAAAGACAGTAGGTGGGTGGATGGGTGTGGCACTGTAAAACTGGGTTTGGATAGGAATGAAAATGTACATGTCATGATCCATGAAGAGAAAGATCCGTGAAAAATATGGGCAAAAACCTATTTGGAGATGTGAAAGTTCAACCCATAAATCACTGAAATTTCGTATTAAGTATAAACATATAACATATAAAATGTTTACGCATTATCATGCAATTAATCATGTTAGGAAAAATAAAATGTTCTAAAAATGGAATCAAACGAGAATATCTTGAAGATAGCAAATGTATGTACTATAACTATTTAGGTATGATTTTTAAGATTATCATAAATCAAATATAAGAAATTCAGCTTGACTTTTGAATTCCCCCCCCCCCCCAAAAAAAAATGTATAGTGTGGAAGATTTCATGTCCATTGATGAAACGTATATATTTATTTTAGTTCTTTTAAGAGAAAGAACTTTATAATATTACACAAATATTATGTGAATCCTATGCTTCATGTACAGTAGCTTAGAATTGTGGTAATATTGCCAAATTTCCCATTTTTGCCATGTCTGCTTTTGCAGTTGATGGTTTCTTGGTTCGAAAAATAATGTCTTAAACCCATGAGAGTTAACAACCATTTAAAATGTATTTATTTATTTCAAAAGTCTGTATATCAAAAAACATATTTTAATTGATCATTTCCATGATTTAAATATATCAAAATACTTTTGTACTTATGTAAAATCTACCCCAAATTATAGGATGACTCAACAGTAAATTAGCTGCTTGGGTTGAGAAACAGTCAACTAATCAAATATCTCTAGCAAAATAAATCCTAGTTGCCAACACTGGTCCTGAAGTACCTCCTGTCCTGCACATTTTAGTCTTTTCCCTGCTCACAACACTCACTTCTACTCTGTAAAAGCTGCTAATTGGCTTATTAGTTCAATCAGGTATATGTGGCGCTAAGAAAACACTAAAATGTGCAGAGTGACGGGTTTATTCAGGACCAGAATTGGGAACCACTGGCATAGATGACATGTAACATGAACTAAATTTGAAAAATATGCTCTGTAGTTTCTGATTCTACACCTACTAGTTTGACCAACTTGTAAGGTATTACTTATAAAGTGGAAGAAAGTGTCGCTTATTACTTATAATAATAGTTATTATAATAGTTATTAGGATTGTGCATCATGGTGGTGCAGAGAATAACATTGCTGTCTCACAACCAGATATAGGCGCTTGGTCTTGTTTGTCACTCGCCAGGACAGAGCAGGATGGAGTGCTTACTGGAGATGAAGGCATGAATGATGTCGTTTTTTAGCCGGGTTGACCTATAATGAACTTGTATCTGGTGGTAGTTCATTCTCATGTCAGGATAAGGAAGAGTTCACATTTAGAAGGCAAGTGCAACTACACTGATACTGATTTTAAAAAATTATCCTTTTGTGATAGTTTTTTTTTTTTTTTTTTTTAAAGCTTGAAGAAAAAAAAGTAATATAAAATAAATTTATCTTTTAGGACACCCTGAATTAGTGTACACATTTGCATCAAAAGCCTGCTGTTGTTATTCTCTCAGCTGCACCCGTCGATGGGTTGCCACAGCGGACAATCCAATCCGCACACAACTTGGCACAGGTTTTTCATCGGATGCCCTTCCTGACTAAACTCTCCCATTTTATCCAGGCTGGGGACCAGCACTGCATCCAGTGGCTCGGGTTTGAGCATGGGGGTTGGAAATTAAACTCAGGCCTTTCACATGGCAGGCACGAAACCTACCACTGAGCCACCAATGCTTAATTTGAATCAAAAGCCTAATTGTTAAAAAAATATGACAACTGCTGGTGTATACTGTACCATGGTCAAACAGCATTACAGATCCTGATGCTTGTACCAACACCAGACATTATCATTTACTGAGAACACGCCACCAATAAATAATACCTGCTGGTAATTTTTCATTAACTGGCATGTTAGAGATGGCTTAACAAATTATGCATAGCAATGGATAGACGATAGACAGTTATTGTTGTTGCCTTTTCAGCTGTTTAAACTCAATGCTAACACCATAAAAGTGAGACATGGTATAACACATTTGCCAAAATCTATGCCAACAGCCTCCCAGAAGAGGTAAACAATCAAAACAACACCAACCTCCCTCATGCCGCACCTGCAGCTCATGATGAGCCCCTGTTTCAGGTGCAGCTCGCCCTCCAGCTGTGCCCTAAACAAGCTCCACTCTCTCTTCTGAAATAGAATTGCAAGGCTTCATAGTTGCTATTTTTATTTATTTTTTTTTTTAAACGAATCACATGTCTCCCCCTTTTCGCTCCTGCAGATGAAATCGCTAGCCATTTTTCCACTATACAGGGAGGTAAACTACAATAATATCAATATTATTTCTCTCACAGCTGCCCCGGCTAGAGCAAGATGAGTACAGGTGTTCCTGTCAGCGGCATTCTCCGTCTTCACTCTGAGCTCTCTGTACTGAGCTGCTGTTTTGGGGCGGTGCTGTACGCACACTGGGGACAGCTGGAGTTTGTCAATGATGTGATCGAGTTGGTGGGGGCCCTTAAGTAGTGGATCTTTAAAGGAATATTCCAAATAGAAACACGTTAAATAAATAGGCGCGGGGGGGGGGGGGGGTTCAAGTCAAACCGGGACTAGTGATGAAATTTCTCATGAAAGAAGGAGTAAAACTGACTGACATTTCAAGTACAGTGAGGTGATGAGATTCATAGCTGCAGTAAAGCAATTTGAGTGGTGCAAACATTTTAAAGAAGGCAGTATGTACATGAATGATGATCTTGGCCGAGGTGGTTCAGAGCCTACAGCCTGCAGAGTAGACAGATGAGGAGGTGACAGAGCAGAATAGATTAAAATACTAAAGTGCCGCGGCATCAACTTTTTTTTAGGTAGAGATACAAAGGCTAAATCGCACTGATGACAAAGGAGCAACAAGCTTATTTATTTATTTATTTATTTATTTATTTATTCATGTTAAATAAATAAATAAATAAATAAATAAATACTACACACTAATAGAGAATATTTTATAAATATTTTCTTTTATTCAGAAAGATGTTAAAAAATTACAAATGGAATTTTTTTTTTTTTTTTTTTTTCAAATTGTTATGGTAATATAGTCTGGTCCATACATTGTAGAACGTACGTTTTTAGCATTTGGTCACCACATCAAATTTTAAATAAAGCACTCAAGATGGGAGCGAAGTCAAGACTTTCAGATGTAATTCAAGGGATTAGATAAAATTGTTGGATTAACCATTCAAGTGTGTTTTGTTGTTGTTGTTGTTGTTGTTGTTGTTGTTGCTTTTTTTCTTTTGTTGGTATTTGCTTTTGATTAACAAAATAAACCAATCAGATAGATAGCAAAAACATTGTGAGTGGCCAAAACAACACATCCTTAAAAAGAAGAAATTACCTGGTAAGCGAAAGGCCTGGATGACTACATAACCCTGTCAATGGTGAAGGACATCCCTTTCACAATATCTAGCCAAGTCAAGAACACTCTTGAGGATCTTGATGTCTACAGTCAAGAGACACCTTTATAAAGTAAACACAATAATGTGCAAACCACTAGTAATGCTCAGGAACAGAAAGGTCAGGTTAGACTTGTGAGTTTAAAAACAAAAACGTATCGCTTGTCTTTTGTTTTTTATAATCTATTTGGAATTATATGATTTATATGAATTATACATTTTGTGTGATTTTTTAAAAATGCTATAACATCATCTCCAGTTTTGTCATAATGGATAAATCAGCCTGGAATTGTGTTTGTGGTTATTTAGTACAGTATGTATGTCATTTTACGTGAGAGATTAGGAATATGCTACAACAAGTAAAAGTCTGAAAAAGGCGTTTATATCATTCTGCGGTCAAACTGTTCAAGTTTAAACCAAAAATGTCAACAAAGAATTTCAGCACTAAATAAATCTTGGATGACACTCTTGGTTTGGCTGAAGTGAAAGCTCATCTATACAGAACAAAAGCTCTGACAAATGTGTTCCGCTGCTCTGTGACATTGTACAAGCACATTAAAAAAAAAAAAAAGAAAAAAAAAGTGGTGACAGAGGCTATATATAATCTTCCAAGAAGTCAGCTGTCATTCAATACGAAACTTAAATTATCAGTGAGAACTAGTAATGACCTAAGTCAGAGAACGCTGTGTTAAAACCTAAAATATTATTCTGCAACGGATCCGTTTATATCCCTATATTCCTAGATCAAGAACCTTTCATGCCTTAATTTAAAACGCAAACTCATGCTGAGGAAGGTCATTTATTGTGGTGCAACTGAATAAGGGAAGTGCATGCTCTTTGCAAAGACAAACACAGCTTCATCTAAAGCACGAGTGAAAAAAGAAGAAACTCACCTAAAAAAAAAAAACGTATGGGCTCAGAAACGCTCCCAGAATACCCAAAATGCATTTTCACAATGAGCCTTAAATATCTGCTGAGAGAAGGTACTTGATGTGTGTCAGTGATAGAACTGTGACAGTGCTATATTGCACTCTATATTGGGGCACATTGCATATGAAATGCTGTTTTATCCTGGTTTAGACACAGAAACAAAGTGCTGAGGATGATCCACCACCCAAATAACATTTGGTCAGAGGTTGTCTTATTCCAGCGAGACTGACAAACTGTACATCAAACTATGCAACAGATAGGCTCCACTGTGTAAGTGCACTGTATTCCTAAAAAGTGTTCCTAAAAGTAGTGGCACAGGTAAATTTATCTTCAGAAACGGGGAAAATGGAGGGAGGGCAATTTGTGCCATACCTAGAAGAGATTTAGTAGGTGGTTCGAGGTGCAGTTTCCATGATGAGCTACAGCCTTGGTAAATTGAACTTTAATGCCAGACGTATTACAAGCTCATTTTCTGGCCATATCAGTCATATTTTATGCTCTTCATATGCAAACCTATTCCTTGTCACACTAGTGGTGCAGTATAGGGATGTCCTTTTTCCCCTTCGTGTGTATATTTTACTTGATTAATGCTTAAATCTGTTTGTTTGTTTGTTTTTGTTTGTTTGTTTGTTTGGGGTGAAAGTATTTTTAATGACATTAAAATGAACACAGATGCTCTATGTATAAACAATAAATCAATTATTTTCCATCCCGAAATTAAGGCAAATATTTGGAATTAACAGTCCACTCATATAAAGGCACAGTTTCAAAAGATTTGAAAAAGCTTTCTATGAACTGGTCTCAACATGAAAAAATAATTCTACCTAAAGACATTTTAAAGCAACTACTTAAAATAAATCTCCCTTAATATCTCTATATCACCTCACCTGGTCCCTCAACACCAGCTCCCTGCACAAGAAAGCCCAACAGCGTCTCTTCTTCCAGAGAAGACTGAGGAAGCCCCAGCTTCCACTACCGATCCTGACCACCTTCTATAGAGGAACTATCGAGAGCATCGAGAGCGGCTGCATCACTGTCTGGTTTGGGAACTGTGCCATATCGGACCGCAAGACCCTACAGAGGATAGTAAGGACAGCAGAGAAGATCATCGGGGTCTCTCTTCCCTCTATTGACCCTATTACACTACATGCTGCATCCGCAAAGCCAACAGCATTGTGGCTGATCGGACACACCCCTCTCACACACTCTTCACCCTCCTGCCTGCCTCCTCACCCTTATGCTGTCTGAGTTGGCTAGTTAGTTTTTGTTTATTTATGTTGTCAGGTCAATCTGTCTTGTCTCCACTAGCCAGCTAACTTGGTCTCTTAGCTAGTTTAGTTTTTCTGTTAATTTATGTTGTAAATTTATGTTGCATGTAGCACCTTGGTCCTGGAGGAGCATTGTTTCGTTTCACTGTGTACTAACTGTATATGGTTGAAGTGACAATAAAGCCTACTTGAACATGAATTATGCCCTGCTACACTAATGCACTTATCTAGTGTTTCACTAGTGCTTCGATACCATCAAGTAGAAACTTTTCTCACTACACTGCAGCCATGGTTGGACCAAACATCAACATCTACATCTAAGCATTTGGCAGACGCCCTTATCCAAAGCGACTTACGTTTTTTTTTATCTCATTATACATCTGAGCAGTTGGGGTTAAGGGCCTTGCTCAAGGGCCCAACAGGGACTGTAGAGGGGGTGTGGTTCCTGCAATGTGTAAGTGTTGTTTGTGAATGCATTTGTGTACAGTTCACATAGACAGATGTGTCTTTTCTGTAAGTTAGCAATAACGGGAAACGACTGTAGTAGGGCTCCGTGGCACCTCGATCATTTGCACCATTTAAATGTTTTACTGCAGCTAAGAGTCTCGTTATTGTACTGTGCTTGAAGTCTTCTGTAAATGTCATCAGTTTTACACCCTCCTTCATCAGAAATGTTGGTGATAGGTTCCATGCCAGCTGCAACCCTGTACACAGGATGAAGCAGTATAGACGATGAGCGAGTGAGTGATTGGACTAGGAACTTGATTGGTCTATAGATTGTGTACAGTAAATCCTATATTAAATATCAACAATTACAAAGTGCTGACGTTGTTCAAAATCAGAAGAAAGCCTGGTTGTGATTGATGAATTGGATGTGAATTGGTAACAGTTCACAATATACTGTCTTGTTTTTGATGACTAAAATCTGGTTGAAGGCTGTTTTTGCATTGACTCCTCTTTTCTCCATGTGCTAAGACCCCATTATCCCAATCCTAATCCTGTATTTATGCTAATATCACTTGGCTAATCATGGGGCAGAGAATCTTGTGTAAAATTGCTTTGGTGATTTACTCCTCAGTGTATTTCAGAGCAGTTTCAAATTCACATCAACAAAACGCCTGGGTTCGATTCCCAGCACGTGCCCAAACCCCAGCTATTGAATGCAGTGCCAGTTCCAAGCCCGGATAAAATGGGAGGGTTGCATCAGGAAGGACATCCAGCGTAAAACCCTTTGCCAAGCGTGTATGTGCGGACCTGAGGGTCCACTGTGCTGACACGTTGCCGGGAGCAGCCGAAACAACAACAAAACAAAGTGAGTTTAGCTAAAATGTCACATGATTCCTAGGCTTTCCTCCACACTATCACACTTTGCGGGGCTCCACATTGGGATGTCAAATTATTTTTTCTTATATTTTCTTAAACGTACAGTACAGACCAAAAGTTTGGACACACCTTCTCATTCAGAGAATTTTCCTTATTGTGTTCTTTATTATGTTCTTTATTGTGTTCTTTAGCCCAAACGTGTCTCTTCTGCTTGTTGCCTGTCCTTAGCAGTGGTTTCCTAGCAGATGTTCTACCATGAAGGCCTGATTCACACAGTCTCCTCTTAACAGTTGTTCTAGAGATGTGTCTGCTGCTAGAACTCTGTGTGGCATTGACCTGCTCTCTGATCTGAGCTGCTGTTAACCTGCGATTTCTGAGGCTGGTGACTCGGATGAACTTCTCCTCCCTTATTCCTTTCCTGGGGCGGTCCGCATGTGAGCCAGTTTCTTTGTAGTGCACTTGGGGACACTTTCAAAAGTTTTCCCAATTTTTCAGACTGACTGACCT
This sequence comes from Clarias magur, assembly GCA_013621035.1. Classification (NCBI taxonomy): domain Eukaryota; kingdom Metazoa; phylum Chordata; class Actinopteri; order Siluriformes; family Clariidae; genus Clarias; species Clarias magur. Next base: position 1,289,803 of record QNUK01000035.1, on the reverse strand, counting down.
TCATTTCTTAAAGTAATGATGGCCACTCGTTTTTTTTTTTGTTGTTGTTTTACTTAGCTGCTTTTTTCTTGCCATAATACAAATTTGAATGAGAAGATGTGCCCAAACTTTTGGTCTGTACTGTACAATATTCTATAACTATTAATACAATGTAAATTAATTCACCTTGTACTAGATTTTTTTTAGGTACTTCAAAGATGATTTAAAGTGTGGCATATAGGGTCCATTTAGCTTATATGCAAATACACCCATCATTTTCCATGAGGAACTTGTAATAGGGTTTTGGAACAAATAGCCAATAGATACAGAGGGCTAACCATTTGATTTGGAGGGGTAATTTTGTGATACTCAATGCTTGACAAAATAGGACATGTTCAATTACTTGCACGAGCAGTAGGTTCCCTGGTGACTGGTTCTACTGACTAGCTCTACTGTAACTGCCATGGCCTGGGCTTGATTTCTGGGCAGGGAACCAACTCCAGTTTACTTTAGGGATTTTTACAGGTCATTGCACCATTAGTGCTGAAATGGGAAAAATTACTGGCAGTATTTGTAAAGATGTACAGTATTACAAAGATGTTTTTTCATAGCAAATAGAAATGAATGCTAAGAATAATTATTGTTTTGAGCCGATGTTTGCAACAAACGTCTTCGAGTCATTCATTCATTCATTTAACATTGTGCCAATGTCATTTTATCAAAATAATTCTAAAATGTTTTTTTTTTTTCTAAAACGTCCTTATAGCAACAGTGTTCCAACATCCATAATGTTGCCACAGAAACCTTGCTAAACTGTGGTGACGACCAAAAAGCTCTGCTGAGTTGTTTTATTATTCTTACTTTATTCACTGATATCAATGAGAGTATAATTGTCAGAGCACATGAAGGTAAAAAGAGTTTGTTCGAAAAAAAAAAAAAACTTTTGTTGAAGGTGACGGTGTGAAGATATTTTTGCGGGCAGCTCTTCATAATGAGCCATATTTTTTTTTCCATGGTACTATTTAACAAAGTAATTATCACGTATTCTTTTTTCAATGACAGCTGTTGTGATGCTGCCATGGAAACAAGGCCGAGAAAGTTAAACTTAGAAACGCATAACTACAGAAACTATTAGCACGATTTTAGCGCTGTACGTGCTCAAACGGGAATGTGCCAAAGCTGCTGTGGCCACAAATTAATCCTCTTCAAAGATGGGCCAAAGATCTCGAATTGTGGGCGTCAGGAAGCTGGAGCTGTGTTTCACTAAACTGAATCTGTGGATTCCAGCAATTTTCTGAGGGCCTGAATGGGAGGAGGCAGAAAAGGAAAATCACAGTAATTGCATGCAGAGTGTTGACAGAGGCTATTACTGTACCGAAGCACAAAGTGAGGACCATGAACCTCAGCAATCCTGAACTTTTAGACCTACCCAAAGTTGTACTAGACCCACTTAAAAATCTTTTTCGAATTAACAAAGGAGTTTATGCCTGCAAAAACTTGCTTTGTTTTAACATTAACCAAATGACACTAGGTATCTAAACTTAATTTCTTTGTTTTACACATATTATTTTAAGCTTTTATTCCATTAATTATTAGAAACTAATCCACAGAAAAATAAACTATACCACAGCGCAAGAAAGAAAATAAAAAAGAACGAAAAAACAAACACTCACTCACTTGTCTATATTTAACTGTTCTATCCAATTTAATCATTTGTATTTGTGTATATATTTACTTTTTTAATTGATTGATTATTACTTAACTAGCAGATGCAAACATCCCTCCAACTTTTCCTGATCATTAGCAAAGTGTCTGACTAAAGGCGATTCTTTTTATTCTTTTTTTATTCACTACTTCTTACATACACTAGATAACTATACATCCATGTGCTTCCTATATGCTATTGAGATTTCATACTTCAACATAAAACACCCAGTCCAATAATATCAATATAATACATATATCACTTATATCTCTTCAGTATGCATTTTGTCCTGGCCGAGATGCATGGAACCATTCTCACACCAGTTTACCCATGGTGCTAAGTTAAACAAGCCAATCTAACAGTCTGCATGTTTTTGTGAGAATTTCAGAAACCTTGAATAAAACATACATGAACAGAGGGAGGACATGAACAGAAACTTTGCACAGACAGTGACCCTAGCTTGGGATAGAACCAGTGAAACCCGAGATGGCAATGCTACCATCATAGTCATATGAAATAAAGTATAGGCTAAATTAAAACAAAAACATTTTCTAAAAAAATTTATTTTGGGGTTTGTATAAAACTTCTAAAAACATTCTGATCATAAATAACACTGGTATATCGTTACAATGTTTTAGATGGGGAGATTTGGAACTTCCACTTCTGTCTCCTCTTGTGACGATAGTGAAAAATGGAAGGTGGCGTCGCCAACCTGAGCAGCTGGGTGACGAAACCTGGGGTGAGTGCAATGAACAGATCTTGTGTCTCTAAAGCCGATTACATCACTGGTCCTCTCGGCTACTTCCTAAATGACCCTGCAGGTGAGATCATGCCAACAGTCTGAGGGGGTTTTGTGCTTTGGAGACTTAACACATGCTTTTGGTTCAGGATGTCTTTTGTGCCATTTTGGAAAAGAAATACACCAAGAAAAGTAAATTCAATTATGTAGATAAAATTTTTAACTGCAACAGGCTAAAAAGTGCCTAAAGATACAATTAAAAAAATTGTTGATTACGTAACAGTCTCAACAGTGACCTCATTTCCCATTTTGACTGTTCTAAAAACTCAGCATTTAGCATTGCCAGAATACTAATCACCGGCCTGATCATCTGGCACCATCTGCATCTGTTTCCATCTAACTGGGTCATGCTTTAAGTTAGATGTTTTTTATGCTTGAATGATTCATAGGTCACTGTGTGGCTTAACAAACAAAAACATTCTTCTGAAACTGGTCAGGTAAAGGGACTGGACTAAAAATGAGAAACAAAAAAGTCCCTCAGGAAGCCTGGAGAACTATTCTTTAAAACTCCTTTATAAAACTAAATAAATAAATAAAAAAGTCTGGCACTTTTGAAGCAAAATATTAAAAATTGAGTTAAATTAAATCACAACTTTTGCTCAGTACTAGCAGTGGGTATTGTGTAGATGAGACAGTTACGGTAAAAAGTTACAAAATAATAAAAATACTGTATACATAAAGCCAACCCGAACAACCCGAGCAAACAACCCTTTTATTAGCTATAAAGGGGATGTTTTAGAGAGGCTGAGTCTCCCAGAAGTAAAGATGGGCAGAGGCTCTCGAATCTGTGAAAGAGTGCATAAAAATATTGTGGAAACTTTAAAAAACCATGTTCCTCAACAAAGGCTTTGCAAATCTCATCATCTAGTGCATAACATCATCAAAAGATTTAAAAAAAAATACTGGAGAAATCTCCAGTCTTTTGAACTTTTGTTATATTTGTTATTGGTTATTATAACAGCATGGCTTTGTAGTAGAAGAGTTCAGATACTGAATTGACCTGATTGCAGTCAAGATCTTGCATCTATAGAGAACATTTGGTGCATCATTAACCAAAAAAAAAAAATACGTCAAAGATGACGATGAACTCTACAGCAGCTGGAAACCTAGATCAGACAAGAATAGGACCAAACTCATAACCTCAATGCCTAGAGGTCTTCAAACTGTTTTGGAATGAAGAGGAGATGTTACACCATGGTGAACATGGCCCCATCATATCCTTCTTGAGACCTGTAGCAGGCATTCAATTTGAAATAAGCTCATTTTGTCCATAAAATTGTCAAATTTCTCAGTTTAAACATTTGTTGCCTTACCCATGTTCTATTGTGAGTAGAATATTGATTTGAAAGTATTTTAGTTTTTATTTGATTCAAATTTTAAAGTTTGTAGAAAAAAAATACAGTACTGTGAAAAAGGATTTGAACGATGATTTAAATGATCATTTAAGTGATGATTTCATTTACCCTGGGAGAAAAGCTGTCCAAACCTGCCAGCGAAATCTCCCCTTTTCTCTTTGATGAGTTCTTTTGATGATGTTCTTGGTCCTTTTTATAGGCTATAGATAAGTCGTTGTTGTCCTCTTGAGTTAATATTGGTTGGTCGGCCACTCCTGGGAAGGTTCACTACTATTCCAAGTTTTCTCTGTTTGTGGATGATGGCTATCACCGTGGTTCGCGGGATTCTCAAAGCCTTTGTTAATCTTCCTAGACTGATCCAAGTCAATTACTTTGCTTGTCATCTGTTGTGTCCATAGCATGATGTAAGCTCTTTTAGCTTTCTTTGTCAGACAGATTCTATTCATGTGATTTCTTGATTCAACAGGCCTGAATGTGTCAAGTGAAATTTAACTAAGCTTTCCAAAAAATGTGTACAGTTCATTCATGATTTATCTGAATTAACTCAGAATAACATTTTCTGCATGATATGAGTCATTTAAGAGTGACAAATATGCAAAATAATAAATGAATGAAATGGGGCAAATATGTTTTTACAGCACTGTATTGTATATTGTACTTGAAGGTATATGATTATGACCGTTAATGTCTGCTGATGTTAATTAATGCAATATTACATAAATTGTGATAAAATGTGAACCTAAACAAAGCTAAAAATACGTGTATAAAACTTTCCATCCAGTATATCCTTTACTTAGAAAGATAGAATCATAAAGACTGTTTGTATCCAAACAGGGACAAAACATTTCAAGGACATTTTTTTTTTTTATGAAAAGACCTTGGCTTTTTCCAAACTGTGAAACATTTTACTATATACTTTCTTTTCCACAATTGAGTACATGCTTTAATTTTGAATCTTACTTTAACTCTACAAATGTCACTTTTGTGGAGATTAACAATGATGATGGATTTTACATCAACAGTACTGCTGCTGAATAACAAGTGGTCTGATTGCTCCAGAGATGGAATAACAAATCTCTTTTTGTAGGTGTTGGACTGCAGTTCATAATGTTTTGGTCAATTACACACATTGTACCATGTTTTTTGTGGCTGTTGTTTATTCTGATCACATTGTTTCACAATAAAAATGTTTTTTTCTACAATACTATTGTATTCAACCCACTCCATGCATTTTTTTTTTTTTTGCAAAAGTTTGCATGTCATAAGGAAAGCACATTTAATTCACATTTTTAAAAAAGAAGAAGAAGAAGAAGAAGAAGAAGAAGAAGAAGAAGAAGAGGAGGAAAAAACAGATATGGTGTGCCAACAATAATGAATTTTTTTTATGTCAGTTTAAAAGTTTGCATTCTATTTTCAAAATGGGATCATCCTCTACCACATCTCAGATGTAATATTCACAGAAAAGAATCGTACATATTAACTCTTGGCTGCATGTCTGTTATTACTTCAGTCAATGGCCTATGGACTATGCAGAATGGCTTGGCTTGAAATTATACTGCCACCAGTTCCAATGCAGTCTTTTTGCAATGAAAATGTGAAAATTACACTGGGAACAGCACAAGCACTTTGTTGGTGTTAAAGTGCTTGAAGAAACATCTGCTACTTCATCTGGAGCATCTGAGATAGGCTAAGATGCTCACAGAACACAAAAATACAACCTACAACAATTTGCTTATTTTGGGGCCATATGGAGTGTTGAGTGTTCAGTTAAGTGTGTGTGTAGTGAAGGGTTAAAATAATGCAAAATGTGCGCAAAACGTTTTTTTTTTTTTAATTATTGACTAGCACACAGTAGGTTGTTGGTAGAGTAACTCTTCCTCTATGAGTACTACTCACCTCCATGACAAGTGATGCATTTGCACCATTGTTGAACCCAACTCTTGAATTTTCTTTGAAAAATCTACCTCAGTGCAGTTGACGGTCTCCTACGGTACTACAGAATGTTTACAGTGTTGACACCAATGACAAGGGCAATGCGCAAAGATGAAGGAAGAATTTTAAGGAAGGGAAACTGGAGACAAACCACAATAGGAGACCATCAACTGTGACAAAGATGAATTTCAAAAAGGATTTAAGGGTTAGGTTCAACAATGGGACAAATGGATCGCTTGTGATGGAGACTGCTGGGTAAGTACTTTTGTATAGACAAACTACCACCATATGCAATTTGAAAAAGTTTATGAAAAAAAAAAAAAACGTATGCCCATGTTTGCATTACTTTCGGTGCAGCCCTCATACTTAAATCGCTAAACATACCTCAGATATAACTTCTGACTTAAATGCTAGACATGCAGATTAGACTAATTGGTGTTTCCAACTTGCAAATAGTGTGTAAATGAGCATGTGAGTGTGTGCATAGCTGCGTTCCATTCCAAAGTGTACTGCACAGGGCGATCCCAACTCCCTGTCCTGTGAAGGAAACTTCCCTCAACAGAAATCCACCATTCAGAACACCCTGCAACGTCACTAGAGCAGACGTCACTACCGTACCACTGTCTGTTACCATGGTAACATAAGCACCTCAGATACCTGTTGCTGCTGCTGTGGAAATTTCACACTATAGACATTAAGTATTGAATATTTATTTAAACAAAAACTTATACCATTATAAAACAAATACTACTGAAACATGTATAACTTGAAAATGAATCATTTGATAAATTTACAAGATGTACAGATATTAGTTTTTTATTTTTTTTATTTTTTTTTTTACAAATTACTAGACTTAATAATACTAAGGATTTCTTAAATAAATGAAAATTTAAATGGTTGTGTCCTATTATTATGATGTTGTTCTCAATAATAATGATAATAAATATATTAATACTTAAAAAAAAAAAATGCACGCTCCAGTGAGGCGCAAGGACTGATGGGAAAGTTTTTATTCCTGTTTCCGGAGAAGATAAAACCCTTGTTCGGTTGTTCCCTACACCGTTCATAGTTCCGCAATTTTGCTCCCTACATTAAGTGTCCTGGGATAGGCTCCATGCCACAGTAACCCTGTATACAGGATAAATCCGTATAGTTAGTGAGTTAGTGAGTGAGTGAGTGAGTGAGTGAGTGAGTGAGTGAGTGAGTGAGTGAGTGAGTGTCTTGATGTGTGTCTTGGTTGCATACATTTTTCTTGCATGAAATCAGCTCAAGTGAGAAGCAGTCCAGTATATAAAATGTGGTTAGAGGACAATGTTAAATATATGAATATGACACTTTTAAGTCATTAACAAAACTTTTTTTTTTAAATTGTAAACTAAAAACTTGCACTTTTTTATGGCAAGTGCTACTCTGAGATATTTTGGGTATTATTTAATTTTGTTTTCTCCTACCCCAGTTATCACACTGTTTTTGTCAGCTATCACCTGTGTCTCATTTTTAGTTAATCACACTGTGCTTCTAGTTTGCACTCTCAGTTTTCCTTTTCTTCTTCTCCTGCTTCATGCTTCTCATTATCTACATTATTCACTAGCATATCTTTGCTCTGTGTAATTATGATTCATTGTGTGTTATTTGTAAATCCTTTGGGCATTTCTGTCTAGTGTTTTACAAACTTCCAGGTATCAAGCTCCAAACAAAAGATTTTTCCATATGGAAAGAGACAGCATCTTAAGACAACTTTTCACATACTGTATAAATATTGATTATGAACATGCTGAGTCTGTGTCCTTCCCAAGTAGACACTTTTTTTTTTTTGTCATTTCAACGTCTCAGAAACCAGTAATGTAGTAATGATTAGCAGATTATATTACATCAGCCTCAGTGGAGAGCCTTATGTAAGGTGTTCATTTGAGAAAAAAAGTACTCATTGTGAATCAGAACATCATTCCTGACACGTTTATCCTGGATTGTGATGGATTTCTACACTTATTGGTCAGTGCAGTGAAAGGTTCATTCATTGTTACAGCCATCTCAAGTTCCCAAAGCAACAGGCCCAGAGGTCTTGACAATCCCAGTTATAATAGAGCAGGCATCAGGGTAATCAGTGCTATGAAGTCTTAGGAACTGCCCTCATTACTGCTTCCTTATTAAAAGTGCTACCATGTGGTCACTCTATGTCTCCGAGAGAACACGGATGAGCAGACATGTTACCTGGTCTTCTGAATCGATCTTCGCTTAGTTCTTGATTTGCCAGTCTTGTTTTTCTGCATATACAATGATGAATAATGTAGTGATTTGAAGAGGGACATTCTGGTTCATTTAGCAATGTTTACAGATGATTGCACGGCAGCGAGTCGTCTGAATGCAAATGCAGCATCTCACACTGAAAGGTGAGGTGCTCAGTCGACCAAGCATTAATTGCTTCCATGTGATTCTTATCCAACTGCTACCTCTAATGCTATTTTCCTCCTCCATATTTTTTTTTCCCACCAGAGTATAAAAAAAAAAAAAAAAAACTTTAATGGAAAAAAAACACTATTTTGTTGCCCTGAGCTGCTACTCAATTCAATATAAGACTACACAACTCCTTTTATTACAAACAAAAATATTGTTAGTGCTGGAACACTGCCCTATATACTTACACATAGCACTTATTGTTATTCACAGTTAAATGCAGTTATTTTAGAAGCAGTACACCGGGACATTTTTGGTACAAACTTATGATTAACATTTTAAAGCAAACACAACATAGATTATAATTATAGTCAGACTCTACTGTAATTATAATTCCTATAATCTGTTCATAATACTGTATATTTAGGGCCCAAGCACTATGACTATGTCGTCATAGTGTGTGAAGGGCCCTATAGTTTTCCTAAGAATTTTTTCCCCACCATTCAAGGATGTTTTGGGGTCTTAACATGCTGAAAAATTCATGAAAATTTGGAATTCATGGAATTTGCTGCCATTAGGATGCCTAAGAGGCGCAGGGTGCTTGGGCCCACTCATCGCTGCTTGTGATTATATTAATACTATTGTAACCTTAGTTCCTGTACACATTTATAAATTTCATTTACTGTATTAATTTATTATAATGTGCAGTACACCATTAAGAGCCAATTAACTTAATCTGCTTGTCTTCGGATTGTGAGGAAGAAATCCATAAACCCGAAGAGGGAATTGAACTCTCGACCCTTGAGGTCTGGGGGCACAGGGCTAACCACTAGACCACAGTGCTGCCTATGTATAGCTGCCAACACATAACAACATAAAACGAATACTGCAAAGGCAGTGCAAAATATAATTGCACACATACATATTAATCAACGTGGTATTTGTTTCTTTGTGCTCCAAGCTTTATACGGTATCTGATGGCGTGCTTGTGCTTAACTGAAAGTTGAACTCTCCTTCTAAAAAGAATAAGAAAAGCTACTCCCTGAAGAGCGTGCTCCTACTTTCAATGTTTGTGCATGTTTATTTAAAAAATAGATATCCATAATCAATTATATCCCCGATCAATACTGTACATACTAATATTAAGACAAAAGAAGTATTTATTTTTAGAGGGAATTGCCATGTTAAAATATTTTCATGATCATTATTATTAATGTCATCTCATCTGTTCCTTATAATTTACATCAGCTCTTATTTAGTATGAAATGTAAATGACAATACATAAATCAGTGCTGTTGCTGTTGATTTAACACTTCTACTGAAAGGATGTAAGAAAACATATCCATTACATTTTTTCAACCCTCAAACAAGTTCAATTAGTAACGTTGTTAATTATTATGATCACATTTTTCAGAGATATATTGGCTTTAGTAGGAGAAAACAGTTAACATTTTGGATGAGTAATAGGAGAAGGTTAATCTAGTTGGTTTATACTGTAGGTGTTTATTGGTTTGCCCCTTAGCAAGAAAAAAATCTATGTTCAAGGTTCTATGTAGACCACGAGTATACTGTACATAGGAAACACTTTCTACTGCCCTATATTTTTTACTGCTCTTTAAAGGCTTACAGCATGAAGGTTAATTAATTTTGGGATATATACAATATATATATATATATATATATATATATATATATATATATATATATATATATATATATATATATATATATATATTATATACACACACACACACACACATGCATACACACACACACACACACACACACACACACACACACACACACACATATATATATATATATAATTTTATTTTATTGTGGTCTTACAATGTTTTCTTTGGGATCACAGGAAAGATATTCAAATGATTAGAACCCATTTTTGTCCTAGTGGAAAATCACAAGCACATTTGTATCTCAAGATTCATCCAATGGCCAATAACATGTTTTCTGACTCTGGTTTGCTTTATATTCATTAATGTCCACTAATTTGTGCCGCCATTTATTTCTAAGGAGCCATCTTTAACAGTCCATCATTCTGTGCTGACGTGTAAAGAAACCATAAAGACTCATCGACTATAAGCAATGCTACACAACTCCAGAAGCACTGAATGTGCTCGTGTGTGTTTAGTCCGAGTGGTAGATCCCCCAAGTGAGCCGTCACTGAAAAGCAGCCTTTCCCTTGTCTATAAGCTTTCAGCGCTGGCCCACTTATCTTTCCTTAGCAGATTTGTGAGCTGCTGCACGATAGCCATCGTTCTGCGGGAAAGAGAGGGGAGATAAGACTCCCGAAATGAACGCCGTGTTTCTTTACAACTGTCCTTGATTCATTTCCCATGATAAATGCACCTATATCTCAACAGATGCCCAGAAAAATACACCCCATATTACATTTGCTGTGGAAAGAAGCGTGTCTGCTCAGTGTGTGTTACCTTATAACTTCTCAGTGTTTATGTTTCTTATCCGCTGCTGTCATTGTTGTGCTTTTGGACTTGTTATCCATCCTTACTTGTGTATCTGAGCAGTGAAAGCCTTCGTGACAATGAGAAAATGTCGCTGCTCTCATGCGACAGTGAATATATACGGACTGTTTATCCATTTGAGTGGACATTGTATGTGTCATGAGAAGAGCTGAGAAAGGAGAAAAATCTCTAGCTACAGCAATTAAAGCTAGGCTTCTGTCTAATCTTTACCAATCTTAAGTGCTCTTTGCATTCAGTTCAATATGGTCAATGAGATACTACTGTGGGACTGGACAGGGGCAGGGCATTCAGCTGAAATGTGAGGGGAGAGAAAGCCATTATGTGCCCACTGTAATTACACGACCAATAAACAAAGACAATTGCTCTGACTTCTTAACCATATATTGAGTGTTGGATTGAAATCTGCGTTTTTGGAACGAATGTAATCATTAAGAAGCATTTTAATGTCTTCCTCCTCAGTAAAAGTGCTTCTGTTTGGCTCATCTTCACAAACAGCCTACAGATATCAACAGTCAAGTCATCGATATTTATTTCAAAATCCTTTGGAAGGCATACAAATTATGCTCAAATTCCTGCGAGGCAGCATGTGCTGCAGTTCGAAAACATGCGGTTAGTTGATGTTTCCTGACTCTAAGGGAGCGTGCATTATCCTTTGTTTAAGATAACCAAGGTAACAATGCACTGTGCATTGGTTTTGATCAGGTCATCATGGGGTACCACAGACACAACAGAACACAAAGGAAACCCAAGTGCAATCACAGGAGAATATAACATTTCACACAGTTCACAAAGTTTCGGATCAAACCCCTGGAACTGTAAGGTTCCAACACTTTCCACTCTACCACCATGCTGTCCTAGTAACAAAACAAAAAAAAAACTGTGATCTATAATTAGTTTCTTAATAACAGCATGAGCCTTTGCCTTGCAGTCAGAATAAGGCCAAAAGTAATAATTATTTAGCAAACAGAGACTATTTGGGGTATTTATTTCCTACCATTTACAGATATACTGTAACATCTAATTCTCTAAGAGTTTAATCCAGGCAGGGTTATGTGTTCCCAAGAACATATTATATGGCATTAATTATTATTTTATTGTAGTTACATTATATTCAATTGTGTTCATTTTGAGCATTGAAAAATGTACCAAAATTTCTAAAAGAAAAGTTAAAATTTTAATTCTATCATTTCCATATGTACAGTTTGACAGCAAAAAAAAAAAAAAAAAAAAAAAAAAAGCCATATTTTTTTCTTCATTTTAATTATATTTTTCTTTTATTCATTTTGGCAAGTTATTTTCCTTTCTATACACCCACCCACTACCTCACTCATCCTCTATATCACTTCCTTATCCCGTACAGGGTCATGGGTGGGATGGAGCCTTTCCTAGAGCACTTGAGGCACAAGGTACGGTAAACCCTGGATGGGATGTCAGTCCATCACAGTGCACAATCATGCAGGCACTGAGACATACTCTATTACACACTACAGGCAATTTGAAAATATCAATTAGGCTAATCTACATGTCTTTGGACTGTCTGAGGAAACCTGGAGTACCCAGAGGAAACACACCAAGCACAGGAACTCCTTGTACACAGGCCTGAAGGAGGGACTGAACCTCTTAACCCTGGAGATGCGAGGCCACAATGTTAACCACTATGCTACCATACCACCCTTATAACCAAACATGTAATGTGAAAACCATATAATGAGCTATATATCCTTTTTAAGAAGCTTTGGACTTTGATCGATGTCACATGATTGATGAAGTAGAATTACTGTAACTGCTAGGCAAAACAAAAACTGGTGTGAGTGAACAAAATGCTTTCAGTGGATTTTTGGAGAATGTTTGCAGTGTCACTCCAGTTATTATCCCAATCAATAAGAAATTAAGTAGAAGTAGGTGCCACATGTAAGAAAAGTCCAGGAAAAATTCTGTGAAATGAGACATTATGTGATTTATGTGACCAAACAATATTAGATGGATTTATAGTGTTTTCCAAAATTGCACAAAATAACTGACAAATGAAGTTTAGCAAAATTCTCTTGAAATTTTATTCTTCAAAATGTTACCATTTACCTGTAGCAGGTCTAAATAGCTGCTCATTTAACAATTTCATATTATACATTATATTTCTATATTTATTTTATATTATACTATATATAATTATATTAGAAATAAAGGATAATTTTGTATCTGATAATTTTGATAAGAAATGCACACATTCCCATTATAGAGAAATGTTAAAAAAAAAATTATAATAGTAAAACATTTCTACCAAACATAAAGGAATAATTACTATTGAAATATCACATATAAAAAAAGGTGCATAAATATAAATTGTGATTTGAATTACAGCTTGAAGCACAGCTGTCCGAGTGGCTGATACAGGAAATGAATCAACACATTCTGATCATTCTAAATTCTCAAATCTGAATTCTGCTGTTGTATAATGGACAAGAGGAAACTGCTGGTTTCATGCAACAAGGCCGTTTTATTTAAATAGAAGATCTCAGGAGACACCCAGAACTGTCACACTCTGTAGCTTCGGGATGGAGAAGAGAGAGTATATAGAAAGTGAGAGTGGGTGAGAGGGAGGGAGCAAGACATATGGTTAGAGAGAAATGGGGGATAGGGAGCAAAGCCTAGGAACAGGGAGGATGTTTTTTTATCTGCTGAAAGTGTAGAGTCGGCCATCGTCATGAGCAGTGGAGCATCAGGCGTGCAAGAGAGTGGCCACAGGGAGTGCAGGATTGAGAGAGAAAACGCACTTACTGACAACATCGGCAGTGAAAGTAGCAGCGTAGACAAAAGGGTGCTGAGCTCCTCCGCTTGTCCGGCGCTGCTGGTCCAGCCATGCTGGCATTTTCTTTTTCTCATTCTGCATCCTTAACTCTTATTCCTTGTTCTGTCTTTCTTTATGTGACTCCATCTGTATACACTGTTTCACACCTGTCCTAGATTTCTGCAGAAATGTTCATTTGTAAACTGTATTACAACCCACTGTTCCTGCTAGAAGATGCCATATGTAGCATCGTAATGCCATGTTGGTTTTTGAGGCCCCGTGTGTGTAATGCCCATGAGTGGCAGCTGTTTGTAGAAGCACAGCACAGAAACACATGTTGGGTATTTCACCTCTCTGTTTCTAGAGCAACCTTTCACAAGGAGATTTAGGTATCCATTAAAAAAAAATGCAGTGATATGCCATTTGTGTTTCGTGTGCAGATGTACCGGTTTTACTTTGCTTTGGGGAAGTCATCTGCAAATGGAGATTCATAAGTAGATAATGGTGATGGACGCTGTCCTTTTTCTTCGGAAAATTTCTTGTAAGAATGCAATAATAATAATAATAATAATAATAATAATAAAAATAATGTAATAAATGTTTGGGAAGAATGTTTTTGGACGGAAACATGCTATCTGCAGCTCCTTAGATTCAGATAAATGCTGGAATGCTACGATAGAGTGTTCTGAGACATTTTGCATTTACACCAAATGATTCATGCTTAGTAAAATAAATAAATAAATAAATAAAGTTCAATTCATAACCTTAAAGGGATATTTTCTTTGGCCTCTAAAATTTCCCATTCAGAGAAATTTCTAAGGAAATCTCATTTTGAAAACCCTTGTAACTGAATAAAATAATAATAAAATAAAATAAACATATTAAATAAGCTCTAAAATACAAAAACATATAGAAATATGGGTACACACATTTTATTTTGTTTTTCAACATGGTATGTATTAGTCTTGGCATCCTGAGGGATCCAACAAAACAAACAAACAAACAAACAAAAAAAGTCATAGGGGCTGGTTAGGGTGAACATTATATTTATTTATTTTTTATTTATTGCTCATTCATTCGTTCATTCATTCATTCATTTAAGAAAATGTCATGGGTAGGTACAATAAGATAAATAATCTATTTCAGCTTTTTCTAGTGGTATTATATACATACACACACATACACACACACATACACACACACATACACACACACATACATATATATATATGTGTGTGTGTGTGTGTGTGTGTGTGTGTGTGTGTGTGTGTTTTCTTTCTGTTTCTTTTTTTTTTTTGGTGACTCCAGATACAATATCTTCAGTTATCTACAAACCTGTAGTCACGCAGAACACATAGAACAGTTTGGTATAAGTAAAAATAATATTTCTTTCTAATTATTAGACCATTCGACTTAATATTCTATCATGGCAGTACATGGATTTAATTTTCAAATGGCAATTCCAAGAAAAAGCTTAGAAACCAAACAGCCTTTTGTTAACTCTTTTCCTAAATGCCTGTTCTCATTTTCAAACCATGGCAGGGCTAAAGAGAAATACGGTTCTGCCATATAAAGGCATGAAAAATTAAACCATTTGGTAAGGTAAAGCCATGGATAATGATGGGTCCTTAAAAATAGTTCTACTGTGTGCTGGAAGGGTTTACAGATCCCTATAGAGAGACCTGTGATTACTGCCATATTCATGTTTAATTACCAGTGATAAAATCGTAGAACCTAAAACTCCTTGCTGTCAGGTGACGAGGCGCCGCTGCTGATTGAATACAGAAGGCTATACTGTATGTGGCCATGGAAAGGCTAACGGAATATACAGTATACTGTATATGGTGGACTTAAGGCAGACCAACAGTTTGTAAAAAGCTGTAGCTCAGCCCCATTTTTTTAAGGTTGTTCAATACATTCATAGTCAAGCTGTGCAGCGATACAGGTACTGTACCCCAAAACACAGCCTGGCAAGCCAAAACCTTACTGTATGATTATGTATAGATTTAGAAAGGAAAAATAAAATCATTAAAAAAATGAGATACATCAGATTATATTTTTGAGATAAATCTTGTCAGCTCCACATCGGAATTGGCATCGAACTCCATTTCCCACAACAGCAAGGGCTACATACAGTACAAAGCTACTATGGACTCCAGCTCCCAGTTCAACTGCCCAAGTTCACCTAATTACTGATTCTATGACCTGAACTAACTACGTATATCTGGCTAAATCTAAAGTTTTTTCTTAGTTTTAGAACCTCTTTATTAAAATTAAATAAATAAATTCCAGAGAACTTTTAAGGAACCCTTTTTAGTGTAAATGGGAAATTATGTAAATATGATTTTTTCACCATTTAAATGCACATAAAACTTAATGTTCTATTGTGGCACTGCATTTAGCATGAAGCTAAACAGCAAACCTTTCATTAAATAAAGCATTAGAGCCACAGTGATTATAGAGATAATAGCATTTTAATTTACAGTTGTCTTCTGAAACACTCAAGACAGCCCGTTCGAACAGCACTGCATTAATCCTAATGCGCTTTTTGAACTCGCGGTAACATTCGGAGTGCATTTTGTCTCAGGGTCCCACACATTCGGCATTACAGGCAGCCGTATGAAAAACACAGCATGAACTTCTGCCAGGCATTTTTCAGCTGCATGTCTGGTTTATGGGGTTTAACATTAAGACATCAGCAGTAGCTCAGGGATGGAGAGAGCAGGTTCACACCGAGGTTAATCGCTCTAATGTACAAGTGGCCAAAGGAAGTCAGGATTAAGTGCGTCCTCCTCGAATTCATTTCCAGCAAAGCGGCTCAGTAATCAGGGACAGCACGGAGGGAAACGGACAAATATTTACAAATGACTTACTTTATTTGTGTAAGAGCGTGTTATTATTTAATAACCAAGCTAGCGGTTCAGATAGTGGTGGGCACCCGACTCTTTATTTTCAAATGGTGTAACTTTTGTTGCTTAGGTTTGTACTGTTTCACTTAATTATTTGCTTAAACCACAAGGCTGTAGGCAGGAGATACAGTTGCGGCTGCTAAGGGTGCACGTATGAATGTTTTTTTAATGTTATTCAGTAAAGAGAAACTTTAATTAAACTCTAAACATTATTTTCAGACATAATGTAATTCTGCATTCCATGCAATGATCAGCCACAGTGCAGGAAGATTGCCTCTGAGCCTGGCAGGACACTCTCTAAATATTTGGCACATCATGGGTCCTCATGGTCTACCATCTAAAGTGGATGTGACTGACAGGAGGAACTTACGTAGTGGGGTTAAAAACGTGGTGTGGGATTTAGACAAGCTTGAAATAAATCGAAATGGTTAACATCATAAGGTCAATGAAGGTAAAATGATGATTTGGACTTGGAATAAGATCCATGCCTGGTAGTGTGCAGACCAGGACCTTCAGTAGAGCAAGTATGTACAGTAGAAGTAGAAAGTAGAATAGTAGATAGTAAAAGTGTAAAGAAGGGTATGGAGATGCGAAAGCAAAAGTGCTCCGGCACTCGTACAGTCTTAACCCTGATTGGTCACAGTTTTGGTGAATAACTCTGTAGTCACTCAACAGCTTGTGAAGTAGTGGATGCTAACTTTAATGAAGCCTAATTAGTCATACAACCACTTAACATGACACATACTACACACACACCACACACACACCTCCACCCCTCATACGCACACTCTTTTAGAATCTGCTAGGAATTACCATAACGAGGTACATTATTCAAGTGGTTTTAACACAAAAAACCCTACCATCTCCATTAGGCATCCATACATCTGCCTCGTTAGTGGTGCAGTGTTTTTCTTGACATGGAGGGAAGTGAGGGAACATGCACAAACTGTTTACTGAACAGCAGAAAACCTCTTTTTTTGTTTTAATTTACTTTATAATTCGAGTGATGGGAAAATTAATCAGAAACATCTGTTTGTTCTGAGCGTGCTGGCAGACCTTCATTAGTGGAGCCTGGGAAGGGAAATGGCACTGAGGGGGGAAAAAAAAGCTGTATTAAAAAAAAATTTAAAAAAAAAGACCTCAGATGGAGTTACATCAGACATCTCTATAGCAACACAATGAGGCGTCCATTGCAGCATTGACCCTGCAAGGGACATCACAAAGAAAACAGCATTTCTGGATCAGGAAAGAAGCAAAAGTGAATTATAACAGCAATATGGAGAGACGGAGAGAGAAAGACAGGAGTATGTTGTCTGTTCCATTTCACATAAATAAGTTTATAAGCAAAGTCGTTGCCTACCTTTACTGAAAAGACACATTAACGTCACATGTGAATAATTAGATTTTCAAAAATGCAACCGTTCCATGTTTTTTTTTTTTTTTAACATTCTCATGCTACTTGTCGCTTGTTGTTCCTGATCTCCTCCGCACTCCTTATATGGCAACGCTTCCTATGGTTGGTCACCCCAGATTTCTATAGAACCTGTGAATGGCTCATGCTTCGTGATGTACAACGGGTGACCATGACACCTACAGTACATACTTAGTATTCACTTATATATTTATGTCACACACACACACACATATATATACAGTGGTGTGTGTGTGTGTGTGTGTGTGTGTGTGTGTGTGTGTGTGTGTGTGTGTGTTTGTGTGTGTGTGCGTGCGCGTATGCGTGTGCGTGCGCGTGTGTGTGTGTGTTTGTGTGTGCGTGCGCGTGTGTGTGTATGTGTGTATGTGTGTGTGTGCGCGTGTGTGTGTGCGCGCATTTGTGTCTCTACCGATCATCAGGCAATCTGCAAGCATGTTAAGGCACAGCGGACAGATCTAGCGTTTACTTATCAATTTTAAATGGAACATTTTGGAGGCTTATTCATTACTTATCAGTAAAATATTTACATATATGGCACATATTTTTGTGCATGTATAGTTATAGTAAATATTGTTTTATACAGTTCTTACATTTTTCCATCAATTTGGACAAATGTTTGAATTGTTGTTACACACACACACACACACACACACACACACACACACACACAGAAATAGACATTCCTCTCATAACTATGAACAGGTCCCAAGCCTGGATAAAAATGGGCTGCAACAGAAATGGGGGCCCAATTTAAAACCTGTCCCAAGTTAAATGTGTGAATCAGGTGGTCGGCTGTGGCAAACCTCTTACAGGTAGCAGCCAGAATGACATGTGTGGATAAACTGAAATTTGTGCATTTTATCATAAAGGTACATAATATATAAAAAAAGAAAATCCTGCTTAAACTGCATTAAAATGTTGAAATCAAGATGTCACCTTTAAAAAGTAGAAATTTGCGAACATACAAGTGCATCCTGCTTGCAAATTTCAACAAAGCTCTTTCCTTGAATCTAGATTGGATTTCCTGGTGTGATTGCATTACTTTATTTAGTTTTTGACACATACACCATGCAGATCTCTCCATTCCTAACACAGATTACTAGATCTGTGGTTCGTGTCAATGGAAAGCTCCAGCGTGGAGTTAATAAGTCTCTGAATCTCAGGCTGGGTCGACTTCATATCTCAGTAAGCAGAAATCATATTCGTTTTCTAGATATTGGTGCTGGGTGATTGCGCCCTGTCAGTCTTTTTCTCTCGCTTTCCTTTCTCTAGCAGGCAGGATGAAGTGAAATCTTTCCTGTCAACATGTCCTGAGTGCCAGTGTTCTCCTGGCATCATTAGGTTTGAACATGGGGGATTCCTTTTTTAATATCCTGTTTGCCTCAGCGAGATTGGCCGTCTTCTGAGGCCGCGCTGCTTGTCGATAGCATTCGGGAAGCTTTCGCTTCGATTGTTGCTGTGGATATGGAAATGGGACAGCGATGCGGACATGCAAAGAATAGCTAATTGAGCTCAACCATATCAGGGCCGCTGAGCTAGCAGGCGGCACTTTCATTAATTATAATTGATGAGCTACATTGCATATGTAAATGTTTTTTCTTTCCTCTCTCTCCTCGCTGAGAACGGGTCCCAGGGGGGTGTTTGAATCATAAGGACACAGAGCAGCGGCTCTGGGATTCCTGCTCTGCTTTGTACATGACAGTTTGTGGCTTTTCTCCCTTTTCCCTTTATTTTGAAGCTCTGAAGCATCCCTGAAGAGCCTAGTGATGTGTCATCTGTCATAATGCTGAGACAAGACCTTCAGATGTCTAATGGACGCTGAGATTTCCAGCCGATGTGCCCCTGTGGGCTTAATTAGCAAGCTAATTGATCCACAGAGACGCAGCAGCTATGAAGTGGGCAACACTCAAATTCCACCTCAAGAAGGACGGGAGAAAAAAAAATAATAATAATCCCTGTACACCATTGCGGTTAAACCATGTTGAGTGACAGGTGTCTTTGGGTCAATAGGGGAGGAGCTTAAAATATATTTGATCAACCAATCATAAACATGAAGTCATGATCCCAGCACTCCGGCGTCTATTTGTTTCATCAACTCCTATCATAAAACCTTCACTGTGAAGTGTAGGTTTAGTTCAGCAGTATTTAGTTCAGTATTATTTAGCAATAAGCCAAGTTAACTATTCATTCACTAACTCATCACCTATACCGCTTTATCCTGTGTACAGGGTCGTGGTGGGCTTGGAGCCTAACCCAGGAGGCTTAGGGTATGAGGCAGGGTACACCCCAGACATAGTGCCAATGCATCACAGGGCACACACTATGGGCAGTCTAGGAATGCCAATTAGCCTATTAGTCTTTGGACTCTGGACTCTAGTCTTTGGAAGTCTTAGGACATATCGATATTTGTTACAATATGGGTTGTGTGGTTTAGTATTATTGAAATTGAGCTATTTGCGAACCTGTGCATCTATTGCTGGATCGCTGATTCACATCCTAGTAGCCATCTACCGGATTGACCATATGGAACGGATGTTAAAAGCAGCTTCTGCACGTTTGCATTTTAGAAATGAAATACCAGTTATAGGGACTGTTCGTCACACAGAGCAACAAAAAATAGGCGCCATGACAATTAAGGTCCTGGTATCAAGTTTAAATGTCATTTGATGATCAGTCTTGTAGGTTGTTCACCTTTATACTAGATTCCTCTTTAGCAAAAACTGGTCAGGGTCACAGAAGAATCAGACCTCATCCTGGACACATTGATCATGAGATGAGAATGCACCGTGCAAGGAGGCAGCTATCGACAAACCTAGCTATGTCAGTCACACCTAGGAGCTATCAAATGTTTTTGGGGTGTGAGACATAAAACTCTGAAGACACAGTAATCCGGATGAAACTATCCACACTGAAGCTTCATAAGTTCAGTCCTCATGCCTATGGCCATATCACAGCCATGCTTTCTACAGAAGATGTTGTTTCTACACAGCAATTCTCCAAACAAACAAAGAAACTCCATTTATTATCAATAGATTATGATTTATTTGTTTGTCTAATCAGTTATTTTGCTGGTGAATATTCTTCAACGACTGGCAGAAGTTACTGGCCAAAACTGGTGGAGCTGGCGACTGACAGTTAGTGTAACAGTTAGCTGTACAAGTAGTTTTCTATTCTCGTATGTCGCCAAAAGGTGAAGGGGATAAACCATGGAAGTGGTGGACAGTCCTGAGAAACCTATAATGTTTACTTTATATTTCCGCTTTAGAATATCAGCTGACTTCCAGATTTTGCGGTTTATTAAACTCTAATAAAATCAAGCCGTTCTATTTGTGACACAAAGGCCCACTAGGGGGTTTAGCAAAAGGTGCACCCTTAGTATTTGTCAAAAAGTTCAAGTTTTAAGAAAATCCCAGCTAAACCTGGTGTTAATATTTGTATTACTCATAGAATGAGGCCTAAGTTACCAAATAAATACTGAATTAGAATGAAAAAAAAAAATTTTTATACAAAAAATATGGTGCGGTAGTTATAAAAATTTATATCCGTGATATAATGAAATGTCACAGATAGTGTTTTAACTATTCTGTTTGGTTGGAAGAAAGAAAGCAAGAAAATCAGTGCACTCTTTAGATTCTAAAGAGCTAAACTGTAGATTCTTGTCTCTTGCTCCTTTATGTAAGGATTTCAGAATGACCATGACCCATGCTGAACATCCTCTGTGTGTGTGTGTGTGTGTGTGTGTGTGTGTGTGTGGTGTGTGTGCGCGTGTGCGCGTGTGCGCGTGTGTCAAAGCAGCCAGCAAATCAATGAATGCTAGGGGCAGCAGACTGCCTTCATGCAATTAACAAAAGTTTCTCATGTGTATGTTTTTCTGAAGGGGACTCGGTGAGAAAAGAAATTTATTGCACCGTCACCAAATGCCTCAGCCAAGAGATGGAGAGGGAAAGTGGGAGAGAGAGATCAAAAAAGGTATGATTTTTTTGTTGTTGTTCTTGTGCCTTCATAGAAATTATTGCAAGCACAAATACACTTCTTATATGCATATAAATAGATGAATTGAACCCCTGGGAGGCAGAGGTACAGAATAAAAAATATATATGAGGATAAAGATATAAAAACCACCACAGCAAACCAACTGACTTGGTACAGGTTTTCGCCAGAATGGCTTACGCAACCCTCCTATTTTATCCGGGCTTGGGACTGGGAATCAAACCTAGGCCTTCTGCATGGTAGACGAGAAACCTAATACTGAGGCCATCAGTGCCCTTATATATAATACAGTACTGTGCAAAAGTCTTGCACCCTGTTATTTTAGTACAAACTTTCCTATCATTTTTTTTATTATTATTATTTTAGAACTTTATCATTGAGTTAGTACAAAAAAAAAAAAAAAAACATTTCTGATTTTCAAAACATCTGTATTCCGAGACAAAATTAAAATTTCTTAAAAGTTTAAGAAAAATACTTCTATGCCAGAAAAGAAAGTAGGACATTATATAAGCGACCAATTTTTAGACCAAAAAAAAAGGAAGTTGTTGGATTTTGCATGCAAAAAAAGAAGCAGGTACACCAGTCCTCTGAAGACCTGTGGGTGGTTTTGCAGAATTCTAGGTAAAACTTAGTAGCAAATTTCCTTATAAAACTGAGTGAACAGTCCTCAAATACTGACTTAATTTTTGCTCAAAAACATTTTTTGCATTTTCCTAAGACTGTATTCCGTCCTGTATTAATAATAATAATAATAATAATAATAATAATAATAATAATAATAACCTAAAATAAAACCACATAAACATGGAGAGAACTTGCAAAACTCGATATAGACAGAAACCGTCTAAAGTCCCTGAATCACAAATTGTGAGGTTTCCACACCACCTGCAGATATCTAATGCAAATTATAAAAAGCAAAGTTCACATACCACATAGGTGTATGTGTGGGGTAAGAGGAGCGTTGCACACATTTCATTTTGACTGAGCTATTCCTGTAAGATGTAAAGTGACAGAAGAAACGGAATTCAATTAAACCTGACTGCGAATGATATAAACTATGCAGGCATGGGATATTAACTTGTACCTATAATTTATTATTGGAGATAATATAATAATAGAACTATACAGTATGTAAAACAATAAGTAATTGCCGCTGGCAAGACTTCAAGGCAGAAAGTTACTTTTTAATTATATTACTATTGTTCTTTGTTATGCATAACTACAGGCAATCCAGATGTGTTCAGGTTTTTTAGGGTGTTTCTGTCACCAGGCTTCGCACAAATGTGTGATAAAAGAGATTTACCTAGACATCTTATGCAGGAACATGTCCCTAATCAATAATTCTCAGACGTCCCCATTAAAAGTCACAAAAGATAGAATTTTTGGTGCAGGTGAGATTTAAGACACAGCTGTATTACATTGGCTCGCACCTCACACATTGCTGATGTGTGGGAAGCTTGAGATTAATGGCAGGAGATATGCCTTTGCTGGGAATTTTCAAACAGCACATGTGGGAGGTCTATAGTATCCGTAACTTGTTAAAAATCTATATAATTAGTCATGCATGAACAGCTTTAGGTGACCTCGGATTTTGGATTCCACATGTTTAAGCTGCTAAATGATTGACACTGTGGTCCAATCTGTTGTTAGCATATGGGTATAAGGAACTCATATCGTATAACATATCATATTTGTTAAGGTTACATAAGATCCTGAAATAAATCACTCTTACAAAGCACACATTGTCCTTTATAAGCAGCTTTCTTTATAAACCTTAAACATCAATGCTTTAAAACTTTGTTGAAACACGCTGGATATACAGTATTTGCAGTGTGTAGCATTATGCAAAATATGTGTGAAAGACTCCTGGTGTCTTTAGTCATTGATTAAGTCCTCTTATTTCCCAGCTCCCAATCTGTCACACTACCTGCCTTGCACACACAGAAATATCCATTTGTTTTTGCTCCAAATGATTTCTGAACAGACCATTATGGTGCTCAGAGACCCTACTGGACTGTTTTAGGGATCCACAAGCATTGATTCATATTGATCAACAGAGTTCCAGTATAGGAATATCAAGGCATTCACATTCACAGTCACAAAGATAAAACGTAATTGCTATTGTCCACAGAAGTATTTATTTAAAAAAAGATCGGCGTATGTATACTGTATACAATGTATGTTATACAGGACATTTTAAGTGCAACTACGTCCTATGTAACAGAAGCCCATATTTAAAACATATGTATATATTGACTGAAGAAGCATTGGATATTCTACACAACGCTCACTTCTAGCAAAATAAGATGGACATGTCTCAAATGTTAAATTGCATTAGTTATGCTTTCTTTCCCCATGCTGTACCTTTAAAGATCACGTATGACCTAGACATAAACTTTTGACTATGGATTAGGTTCTAGAACTACTGTAGGGATGCTGTACTCCACTCATACTTACATAGCTTGAACTTCAAATTGTCTAATCAGAAATGCTAATTTCCGATGAGCACTGTCATTCTGAACACAGCTGAATGCATAGGGTCAGCCGCTATACAAGCCATGCTTCACAAACACAGAGGACTTAAATAGACAAAATGATCAAGTGTAACAAGCAGCAGCTGAGACTAACTAACCATGGCAACAGGGTAATAAGACCAATGACCAAATAAGGAAAGTAAGGAACAAAACCTGAGTAGTAGCAATTACTTCACCACTTTAGCTGTGACTTAAATAGACTTTTATGCACTTTAGATGATTTAATTATTGGGATGAGGTTTAGTGTTTAACTCTAATCTTTCTTAAATGTTAAATTATTTTAGATTTCTACTGCAATACTGTCAGTCATTATCATCCAAGAAAGCTTTTTTTTTAATGTGCTACAACAGTTGCATTTAAACCAATTCTTCTTCTTCTTATTATTATTATTATTATTATTAGGCTGAACCTATTAGAGGTCACCATAGCAGATCATTCATGCCACACATTTTGATTTTTGCCACAGTTTGTAATGGCAGATGGTTTTTCTCTCATAACCCATAACCCTAACCTCCGTGATTTTTGGCTGGGATGCAAACTCTTATGACTTTTAAAAAGTATCTTATCATTTTGGTTCATACAAACTTAAATAATTCTTTGGATTGTGCAAAGCTGCTTTGCAACAATGTCAATTGTTAAAAGCGCTATACAAATAAGTACAAATTTAATTAAAAACCTTTATAAACCAGCATGGCAGGAGAACCTACCACTAATGAGCCTACCAACAGTGCGCTATTTTGGTCAAGTAAGTAACAGGTTTGGAAATGTCATTATAGAATATTCAAGTTTTCAAAAAAAAAAGGGTTACCTAGCATTCATTTGAATGGTGTGCGGACATACACAGATCAGCTACAACACTAACACCACTGTCAGGTGAACCGAATAACAGTGTTAATTATATTCCGGTAGATTTGTGCCAGAAGACCGAAGACCAGCCTGTCCAGTCCAATTCCACAGAAAACCTAATGTAGCACAAATGCCTCTAAAAAGTTACTGTTGTCCACAATAGAGACAGACAACCTGTGTATGGGGCTTAACTGGCGAAGAGGATGTTGACCTGGACTCTACATTCCCCAGATCTCAATCAGAAAGAGCATCCATGGAATGCAGCAGACAAACAAGTCCGATTTATAGAGGCCCCAACCCGCAAGTACTCGAAGGATCTGCTGCTAACATCCAGCTGCCAGACACCAGAGCACATCAACAGAGGTCTTGTGGAGTCATGCCCCAAGGGCCAGAGCTGGTCCAGCAGCACAAGGGAACCTGGACAACCTTGTTTTATTGTTATAACTGATACTTCATTTATTGTATACTCAGATACTTTTATTATTATTATTATTATTAGTATTATTTTATTATTATTATTATTATTAGTATTATTATTATTATTATTTTCAATAATTGATAGAACTTAATTCAACTTAACTCCAAGCCTTGGTAAAATTGGACAAGTCAAGTCATTTGGCTATTTTTCATCTGTTTTGAACATTTAATTCATAAACTTTGCACCAACATAAGGCTTCTTGCGTTAGAATTAATAATGATGAGTTGCCATTTGGTTAAACTCTATTAATTCTAGTGACCAATAGGTAAAAAATGCTAATATGCAGAAGAATAAAATGAAAAATATAACGATTACACTTACAAAAAATAAATATTCTGGAGTATACTTTGAGAACTAATGATAGACAGGTTATAATCTAATAATCTAATCTCACTACATTCATTCGGGATTATCAATCCCAGAGAAGGAGGTGTGGCCTCCAATGTTCCTCTCAACACTATAAAACAATGCGCAGCTTCTGGCAGTAATGGAGGTCTTGAAAACCACGAAGCGAGATTGTTTTTTCTTTCATTTACTGTAAATAACCCAGTTTTTGCAAAACGGGGTACATTTTTATGACTATCAAAACAGCAATAAATCATATAGTATTGAATGCTTTGCTGCCTAAATGAATCTTTCATACATCGGATCATTAATCATGTATCGTCTCTGAAGGAGTGATACACACGCCTGCCATAAGCCATTAGCTGTGGCGTAGCAGTGGGGCAATATCCCCCTCCATGATCTGCATTCATTCCTATAGGCCTCCTGTGATCTGAAGCATGAAAAGAGAAAAAAGTGAGGGATCCTGCTGAGAGACCAGATAAGAGGAATGGACACCCACTAGCTTCCTCTTGTTCCTTCCATATGCTAATGATGCTTGTATTCACCAATGTAATTGAGGTCGAACGCATACATGTGTTAGAATTAAAATAGCCATACTTGTTGACATCCATCCAAGCAGATGGAAGACTAAATACTCATTTAACTACTACATATTTTCAAAACCCCAGGGTCTATGGTTCTGTCAGTTATCTTCAGTGACCAATTAATTCACTTGTATATTCATCAATCCTCTTTTCTGCCATTATATTCATGACCTTTGACCACCCCCCCCCTCCTCCCATACCACCAAATCCCATAAGAATTGCTGTATATACGTTCAAAAAATGAAGCCAATTTCTGATATTGAGCTCCACTTTCCCTTTTATTCCTCCTTTGAATGAAAATTGCAGACAGCCAGACATAACTACATTCTACATTCACGACTGTATCAGCAGATGTATTTTGCATGTGTCCTGTTTTGCACTGTGCTTTTTACACTCCTGTGTGAGTTTAAACAGTGCATCAGCAGATGTGAGGCCTCTCTTTGGCAATGTTATTCATAGTTCGGTTCCCCTGCCGTGCAGAACTAAAGTAGAGATGCATTGCCCTGTGGATCCGTTTCAGCCATTAGCTCTGAACACAGCAGCTGTTAGCAGGCAACGGATGCAGGATCACGGGGAGAATGCGCACTCTTTCTCTCTCTCTCTCTCACACACACACACACACACACACACACACACACACATGGACTCACAGTAAAAATCTCCCTTATGTTCAATGCAGTAACATTCGACTGCTTTTGGCCCGGAGATCCGCATCATGTCCCAATTACTATTCGTATCCGAATCAATCATGAGTGCACTTCAGTGACAGAGTGTGATTCTGTCGCTCGATCCACAAACAAAAAACACACAGGTGATGAAGTGTGTTTAGCATGTCACTATCTTAATTGTTTTAAATAGTGTGGATCCTAATTAACACATGCAAACTAAGCCTAATTGCCCACTACTAATGGGCCATGGGCTTATCTCAACATTTATCATAGCTCCTGCTCAATAGTGAAAAAAAAAAAAGACTTTAAGTGCACTTGATTGATGCTGCTGTTAGAAAGAAACACAAACGCATGGAAAATGTGACATAATGAAAATTAAATGAAAGTAATTAAACGTGCCTTTTTTTTTTTATATATCTCTAGTGTATTGAATGTAATTACTTGGGAAACTTTCTATATGCACAAAGTTGCTAGTGTATTAGATGCTCCTGGCTTGTATCGTGCCGGTTCCAACACCATTTAAATGCACTTCATGGGTCTATATTTATAGGCTTTAGTCCATCTGTTCCTCTTTTTCCAAGTCTGTCAATGTTAACCTTATCATTAAAAGCTAACAGAACATTAAAGAAAACATTTTGTCCTTGACACTTCAGGCTATATTTACCTTGGCGCATTCGTAAAGTGCTCGTAACGCTTGTTTCGGATGTCAAGTACGACAGCCTTGTGATCACTACAGTGTGTCGCTTACATGCGATTACAATTCTATTTATTAAACAGGGACGATACTGTGAAATATTGTCACATGCAAGGCACATTTAGTTCTAGCTAATTGCAGCTCCTGTCCCTGGTTAGCTTTTACTACAGGAGATGATATTGTCTAAAGCATCGTACACAACATGATGATCAAAAGAAATTTGAAAGGCCTATGTTGTTGTTGTACTTAGTGGCTTAGTGGTGAGCACTGTCGCCTTG
This sequence comes from Clarias magur, assembly GCA_013621035.1. Lineage (NCBI taxonomy): Eukaryota > Metazoa > Chordata > Actinopteri > Siluriformes > Clariidae > Clarias > Clarias magur. The sequence continues at coordinate 1,261,595 of QNUK01000035.1, read as the reverse complement.
CATCTCCAGGGTCTGGGTTTGATTCCCACCCCAGGTTTGTGTGTATGGCGAGTTTATGGCAAATTGGCCATAGTGTCATAGTGTGTGAGTGTGTGTACGTTTGTTTACCCTGTAATGCATCAGCCCGGGTGTACAGTACCCTGCCTCGTGCCTTAAGTCTCCTGAGATAGGCTACAGGCCCCGCTCGGCCCTGTATATAGGCTAAGACTATCCTCCATAAGGGTCGACATGCTATGAGATGCGTTTCAGCTCACCACATTTGTAACGTAGTATATTTAATGTGTTTGTTTTTTTTTTTTCTCAAATGTAATGTTTTTCTCAAGCTAATATTGAGCTCTTATAGTAAGTGCTGAGTTGTGTTTACATTCTTAATTTGTTTGCCTTTTACTGTCCTTAATGTCTGACCAAATGTCGTTCTGCATACTATAACTTTACAGTTGCAACTTCCTGCTTCTCTCGCAGCAATAAAACTGTGCGCTTTGATTGATTGACTGAAGATTTCTCAAGGCGAGCCTATCTATGTAGTTAAAATAATTTTTATAAATGTGAAAATTTATGCCATTTTCAAAATAACATTTTCATATTTCACAGCGATGCCATATCGAAGACTTTATAAGATCCATTATTTTCCAATTATTCTTTGTTTCTATAATGACATTACAGGGTTTATTATGAATGATGAAGCCTGGCAACAGGCTTTATAATTAAGAATACATCCACAACACTTTATATCAGTATTATACATTTCAGTAAAAGATGGCAAATACCATATTGTATAAATTATATGTTTATAAAAGTATACTTTTTCATTTTAATTATTAAACAGCATATACACAGTACATATATATTCTGGTGACTGACATAGTGTGTAACCTTCATTAACAATATTCTGGAACAGACTATAAGCAGAAAACATCAGCATTTATGATAACTACTGTATGCAACAACGTGTAATGTATTTACAGTAATATAAAAAATAAAATCACTATAGGGAAGTTCGGTAGTCATGTATTGCCCCAACCGGCACAATATTGGCACCCCATCCTCATGTCCAAAGTCTCCTGGGATAGGCTCCAGTCCCTCTGTGACTTTTTACAGGATAAGAGATATAGAAGATGAATGAATTAATGAAAGTAGGGAAATAACGTTTGAATTTTATTATATCATGTATGAATTTATTCAATGGGTATTGGTGGGTTCTTGCCTACCATGCTTAAGGCCTTCAAATCTCAGCCAAACCCCAGTCACTGGATGCAGTGCTGGTCCCAAGCCTGGACAAAATAGGAGGGTTGGTACCGAAGCATTTGGGCTCTCACATCCAGACTATGCAACAGTTTTTACCCGCAAGCCCTCCGTCTCCTCAACGCAAAAGGACTGGACTGATACACACGTGGACAAAATTGTTGGTACCCTTCGGTCAATGAAAGAAAAACTCACAATGGTCACAGAAATAACTTTAATCTGATAAAAGTAATAACAAATAGGAATTCTATGAATGTTAACCAATGAAAGTCAGACATTGCTTTTCAACCATGCTTCAACAAAATTATTTTAAAAAATGAACTCATACATACAACATACAACACTACAGTGGTGTAGTGGTTAGCACTGTCGCCATGCACCGCCAGGGTCCGGGTTCGATCCCCGGCCAGGCTCAATTCCCGTCTCTGTGTGCAAGGAGTTTGCATGTTCTCCCCGTGCTTGGTGTGTTTCCTCCGGGTACTCCGGTTTCCTCCCACAGTCCAAAGACATGTAGGTTAGGCTAATTGCCGTTCCCAAATTGCCCGTAGTGTGTGAATGAGTGAGTGTGTGTGTCTGTGCCCTGCGATGGATTGGCACCCTGTCCAGGGTGAACCCTGCCATGTGCCCCAAGTCTCCTGGGATAGGCTCCAGACTCCCCGTGACCCTGAATACAGGATTAAGCGGTATAGATGATGAGTGAGTGAGTGAACTCATGGAACAGGCCTGGACAAAAATGATGGTACCCCTAACTTAATAGTTTGTTGCACAACCTTTTGAGGCAATCACTGCAATCAAACGATTCCTGTAACTGTCAATGAGACTTCTGCACCTCTCTGCAGGTATTTTGGCCCACTCCTCATGAGCAAGCTGCTCCAGTTGTTTCCGGTTTGAAGGGTGCCTTTTCCAGACAGCATGTTTCAGCTCCTTCCAAAGATGCTCAATAGGATTGAGGTCAGGGCTCATAGAAGGCCACTTTAGAATAGTCCAATGTTTTCCTCTTATCCATTCTTGGGTGTTTTTAGCTGTGTGTTTTGGGTCATTGTCCTGTTGAAAGACCCATGACCTGCGACTGAGACCCAGCTTTCTGACACTGGCCAGCACAGTTCTCTCTAGAATCCCTTGATAGTCTTGAGATTTCATTGTACCCTGCACAGATTCAAGACACCCTGTGCCAGATGCATCAAAGCAGCCCCAGAACATAACAGAGCCTCCTCCATGTTTCACAGTAGGGACAGTGTTCTTTTCTTGATATGCTTCATTTTTCCGTCTGTGAACATAGAGCTGATGTGCCTTGGCGAAATGTTCTATTTTTGTCTCATCTGTCCATAGGACATTCTCCCAGAAGCTTTGTGGCTTGTCAACATGTAGTTTGGCATATTCCAGTCTGGCTTTTTTATGATTTGTTTTCAACAATGATGTCCTCCTTGGTCGTCTCCCATGTAGTCCACTTTGGCTGAAACAACGATGGATGGTGCGATCTGACACTGATGTTCCTTGAGCATGAAGTTCACCTTGGATCTCTTTAAGAAGTCTTTCTGGGCTCTTTTGTTACCATTCGGATTATCTGTCTCTTTGATTTGTCATGAATTTTCCTCGTGCGGCCACGTCCAGGGAGGTTGGCTACAGTCCAATGGATCTTAAATTTCTGAATAATATGTGCAACTGTAGTCACAGGAACATCTAGCTGCTTGGAAATGGTCTTATAGCCTTTACCTTTAACATGCTTGTCTATAATTTTCTTTCGAATCTCCTGAGACAACTCTTTCCTTCGCTTCCTCTGGTCCATGTTGAGTGTGGTACATACCATGTCACCAAACAACACACGACCTGGAGCCCTATATATATAGGCCCACTGACTGATTACAAGATTGTAGACACCTGTGATGCTAATTAGTGGACACACCTTGAATTAACATGTCCCTTTGGTCACATTATTTTCAGTATTTTCTAGGGGTACCATCATTTTTGTCCAGGCCTGTTCCATGAGTTTTTTTTTTTTTTTAATAATTTTGTTGAAGCATGGTTGAAAAGCAATGTCTGACTTTCATTGGTTAACATTCATAGAATTTTTTTTTAATTATTACTTTTGTCAGATTAAAGTTATTTATGTGACCATTGTGAGTTTTTCTTTCATTAACCGAAGGGTACCAACAATTTTGTCCACTTGTGTAAACACACACACACACACACACACACACACACACACACACACACAAATCTCTCAGACGAACTAAATAACATCAGGACTGAACTGACTAACACACACATGCACAATCGCACTACAACCATCTAAATGTGTTCATACCCACCTAACCGATATACTATTTGCAATATTTACACACTATTTATCTCACTCTGCTATTTGCACAAAAATATTTCTGACACAGTGTAAATTGTCTACTGCTGTTTTTCTTTCTCACTACCTCAACACATACCTCATCTCGAAAGAAAAGGCATTTCAATACTGAAACGTGTTACATTGTTGTGTTACGTTGTTGTGTTGTCATGTAGCTCTTGTTTGCACAATTGCACATGCACTTTGTTGTGCAGTGTTGTCTCGTCTAGTATAAAAATTGATAGCTTAGGTTAACTTAAAAATGTAAAATCTGCGTTTCTAATTTATGTTGTCTGTTAATTTATGTCATCTGCATGTATGGAGCACCTGGGTCCTGGAGGAACGTTGTTTCGTTTCACTGTGTACTGAACTGTATATGGTTGGAATGACAATAAAACTTGACTTGACTTGACTTAAATAACAGATTTTGGTGATTTTTTAACTGAAAAGATGTTAACACAGTCTCTCTTTGAAAATGGAAATAAATACACAATATTTTCAGCAAACATTAATGCACAGTTACTTCTTATGCCATAAATTGAACAATAAATAAATAAATACATTATTATGGAACTGTGCAAAAGTTTGGGCACACAAGGTTTTTTACAAGGTTTCTGACCTTAATCGGTTCTCGTTAGATCTGATGCATGGCAACAGCTGTCATTAGTAAATGCCAATCTCAAAGCTTTACAAACACTTGCAGACACTCAACAACCATGGGTTCCTCTAAGAAGCTGAGCTAAGCTAAGTCTCTGAAAATGAAAGTTATTGATGCCCACAATGCAGGAGAAGGCTAACAAATCGTTGTCAGCTTGCAGTTTCCACAGTGAGAAATGTAATTAAGAGATGCCAGTTCAGGGGAACTGTGGAGGTCAAGATGAGATCTGGAAGACCAAGAAAACTCTCAGAGAGAACTGCTCGTATGCTGGTCAGAAAGAAAAATCAAAACCCCCATTTGACTGCAAAAAACCTGCAGGAAGATTTAGCAGACTCAGGAGTGGTGGTGCACTTGGTTGTGCAGCGATGCTTGCACAAACAAGACCTTCATGGAAAAGTCAGTAGAAGACAACCTTACCTGCGTCCCCATCATAAAATCAGAAGTATGCAGCAGAACATCTACAGAAGCCTGATGCGTTTTGGAAACAAGTGCTGTGGACTGATGAAGTTAAAATAGAACTGTTTGGCCACAATCAGCAAAGAAAAAAAAGAAGCAGCATTTCATGAGAAGAACATTAAGCATGGGGGTGGATCTATCATGCTTTGGGGTTGTGTTGCAGCCAGTGGCACAGAAAACATTGCACGGGTGGAGGGAAAAATAGATTCCACTAAATACCAGCAAATTCTGAAAGCAAACATCACACCATCTGTAAAAAAAAAAAAAGCTAAAGCTGATAGCTTCTACAACAGGACAATCAATGATCCTAAACATACGTCAAAATTCACTATGGAATACTTCAAGAGCCTCAAGCTGAAGGTTTTGGAATGGCCATTACAGTCCCCTGATTTAAACATAAAAACAAATAGCTGTGATATCTGCCAGAGGAGGTGTTACTAAGTACTGATTATGTAGGATGCCCAAAGCTTTGCACAGTGCCACAATAATATATATATATTTTTTATCTTTGTTCAATTTATGACATAAACATGTAACTATGCAGCAAATGTTTGCTGAAAATAGTGTGCATTTTTCCCATTTCCTAGAGAGACTGTGTTAACATCTTCTCAATGAAAAAAATCACCAAAATCTGTTATTTATCAAGGGGTGCCTAAACTTTTGCATAAGACTGTATATACATGTTGAGATATTGTAGTTCGAGTTTTAGAGACTACATTTTCCAGAATATTTAAGTATGTATCAGGCACATGATAGTTCAGTTTAGTGATTAGCATTCCTCCACAAGGCGGGCAGCACCGTCCCAGCTGGGGCTCCTTCCCAAAATCAAGCTCATCAGTGAGTAAACACAGCATAACACTGCTCAAACAAGACTTCCCCAATCACTGTAAGTTTGCTTCCTTTTCTCCTTCTCTCTCTTTCCCTTCCTGCATTGACAACCTTTCTGAAAGAGTTCAATATTGTCCCTTGAGTGAGTCAGTACCTTTGTTGTTCGCATTCGTGGAAGGATGACGAAGCTGTCACTGTTTTATCAACAGCTACAATTTTGCATAACAATTCTCTCCCTACTGTAACTCCAGCTTAACCAGGCTCTCCACATGCTAATCACATGGCTAGTCATTGTGGAACAGAAGCTTATTGTCCCTCCTCTTAATTGCTTTACTGAACAATGACAAATAAATTTTTTAGTTACATTTTTATCAGTTATTTTTTTCCTTGTGCGGATGCACAAAATAGATCATAGCTTTTTGTGCATGGTGTTATTCCTGGGAATCATTTGTTTAGGGCAGTTATTCAAACATTGTTCTCCATTTGTCTGACATGTCAAAGTATATGCCATCAAAAGCTCACCTTTGGGAGACTTTTTTTTTTAGGGTCTGGTGACCTGGTAAACAGGTTTAACTCTATTGAGGCTTTCAAATGGAAAACCATTTTTCATGCACACAACTGGGGTTGAATAGTTCTGTGTGACACAGTGTATTAATGGTTAACACGGTCCCCATGCACCACTAGGGTCGAGGGTTTGATTCCCGCCTCGGGTCTGTATGAATGGAGATTGCATGTTCTCCCCATGCTTGGTGGGTTTCTTCTGGGTACTCTGGTTTCTTACCACAAACCAGATCAATTGGCAGCATATCCAGGTTATACCCCACCTCGTGCCCTAAAGCTACAGGCCCCCGCAACCTTATATACAGGATAAACTGGTGTTGAAAATGAGTAAGAGTGAGTGAGTGAATAGTCGTGAAAGTGAAATAGATGCTACAGCACATTCAAATACCCAGTTAGCACATGCACTAACACACATCTAGACAACCCTGGCACAATAAATCTCAATAATGCCAAATGCAGCTTTACTGCTAATTGGGAAAATGTCGGCACAACCTTTTTTCTTTTTCTTTTTTTTTTATCACCTCCAAAGTCTGGCCGTGAGATCCATGCATCCAGGCCAGCTTCAAGAGCTTCCTGCCAAACCTTTTGAATCTCATGCACTATATGTATACATAAAAACAGCTCAAGTAATATAATTGTGTTTATTCTCTTCATTTCATTTGGTGTTGTGGAGTAAAATAAAAGTTAAACTTTAAATATCTGGGGCATTCAACTGCATTAGTTCCATTGCACAGTGAAAGCACTGAGTCTCCAGTGGGTACACTCGCACCATAGCTGGATAGCTGAAGACTAATAAAACATCAATTGGTCTTTTTCCAATTGTCAGCTTTCCAGTTCCAATGAGCTTGTGCTCAATGTAGCTTCAAATTCCTGTTCAGGGATGACAGGGGTGGAAGCCGACATTGTCTCCTTTTATGAAGCTCTACTGTATGTGTTTTTGGCATTTGATCACTCGAGGCTTCCTGTTCACTAGACCCAGTGTTGCCATTCTCCTTTTAACCTTTACATTAATTAATAAGGTGTGTTTGTGTATGAGTCAGTAATTTAAGGCATTTGAAGTAACTTTTGTAAAATCGCAAGCATTGGAATTTCTTGAACTTTATTGCAATGTGTCATGTTGATGCTGGAATCAGCATCAAAGTCCCAGTGTACATGGCTGCTGAACACTCATAATCCCAAAACACATGTACTCACTAACCTGATTACTGATTCCAAGCACCTTGACTCAATCATTCCCTCACTCAAAAACGCCCATTTGGCCACTGTCAAGTACTCTGTGTTGTTTATTACCAGTCTATAGGTCTTTTCCACCTGATGTCATGATGTATGTCCACCATGTCCGCCAAAACCCACATTCAAAACCAGTTACAGAAGTAGTTTCAGCAAGTAAACAAATCTAATAACATTATGTTACCTTAATTAACTCTTTGTTTTATAACTTTTTGTCATTCTGAATTGTCTTAAATTGCTCATCTATTTTGTGTTTCACAGCTACCTACAAAGCTAAACTAGTTTTAAAAGCAAGGCTTAATCCAAAATCCCTCTCTTAACTCTAATTAATGGCACTACTTGATGTGTGGAACAAGGGATTCTACACCCTACATAGCGCAGAAGCTTTACATTTCACACTATTTGGGATTAGACCTCAGACCAGTTAGTTAGCATTTATATAATGTCAATATTAGCTCTCGTTACATGCACATAATTTTTTGATGTGTATAAAAAAAAGCTTATTCCATAACATCATCTCCTTTGCAGCAGGAGCACTGAATGAGCTAATGCTAATGGTAGCATATCAAATGCAGGACTATTAACATATTTGCACAAAATCTGAATTAATCAGATTATGACAACAAATTAAACTTTTGCAAATGAATATCCTTAATACCGTCTGCATCCATGTCCACCACAACATCCTGCTTGTTAATTAGCAGAACAGAGGCTATCAAATGTTAGTTTACTCTTTTATCTGTGTGACAAAGCAAAGTTTCTTAAAGAGAACCATTTCTGGTGATGAGACATGGATTCATCACTATGAGCCTGAGACCAAACTGCAGAGTATGGAACGGAAACGTCCTCAATCGCCGACCAAGAAAAAGTACAAAACAACCATCAGTTGGAAAATTCATCAATGCTTACAGTTTCCTTGGGTTCCTCAGGGCCAGTATTGGAACAGTGTCAGGAAAAGGTTCAACAGTCAACATCATTACATCGAGAGGCTTATTGGAGAGCTGAAGCCTAAGTTTCGGACTAAATGTACAGTATAACCCTGCTATTCAAGGGTGTCGTGATCTTGCATGGCAGTGCTCATCTGCACACTCCTGCTCACACTGTTGACATTCTGCACAACCTTTGTTTTGGGATGGTAAAGTTCCATTCATCTGTTTGGTCCCCTGAAAGCAGCTCTAGAAGGACAAACTTTACTTTTGATGAAGAAGTGAAGACAGTGGTGCATTTGTGGCAGCTCAAAACGTCTAAAACTTTTTTTATTAATGAGGGAATAGAAACTTGTTGCCAAGTGTGTAAAAGTAAGGAGATTGTGTTGAAAATGTACAGTATGCATTTCTCTTTTCTAAAGGTTTATTAAAATAATAAAACAACCAGTTTGAGGATAATTTTTGACTTACAGTACCTTCAAACATAGCTGTCCACTGTTGCAAGTGACGTTATGTCCAGTTGACCTTGTACTGATTGCGAAAGGTCTACAGCAAGCCATTGTTTTAACTTTGTAATCCTGAAACTTGGTACTGACCTTGGTTCTGGCTTTCCCTGACTGTAATTCTAGTCTAGTCCTGATAACACTGCTTGCTTATAACCTGATCATCATCTCTTATTCAAGTTTGTTCTCATGTGGACGTGTTTGGTTATATTTTTTGCTCGATAATAATAAATATTATTCCTATTTGCATCTGCCACTTCTTTATTTGACTGTACAGTTTAGCTTTAAATAGTTGGAAAATATATTCAGTTTCTAATTATAGTCAGGCGAGTCTTGCCAGCTAAGTAACATCATAAAAAAAAAAAAACAGTAAGTTTTAATATTGATTAGTCACAGGAGGGAAGTTGTGTGAAAGGAACTTGAGCAGAAGCTGCTTATTAAATGATGAGAGATTAAATAAATTGTTACAAGTAGGGGGTCTGACTGTTTAAACCTGATGTGTTTAAATCACATTCAAGGACAGCTGAAAGTAGCGGTTGCTCATAAATGACATAGTGCTGATGTCCTCCCAATTAGCAAACAAGCAGCATGTAACATCATTGAGAGGTAATTTGTACACATCTTGCCAATGTATGTGTACTATCTCAGATGAGTCATGTTCACTTTGTTGACACGGGGAAAAAAATCTATTTAGACAACATGTTTCGGGCTTCACGACACTCTCGGTTTATTTTTTATAGCAAGTTTGTTGGTTCTGACTCAATCTTGATGTTATCTCCATATGGTTAAACCCATGGAAGTTCAACATTAATTAGTGTGATAACTGTACTGAGTGTTTTCTTAGGGATTCACTAACACATTTGCTGAAACGTCTGAAATTTTGCCATTCCTGACAGTTTAGATTGTACTGTCCATGAACCTGTATATTATATATTATGCGCTATCTTTCTTCGTATTCTCAACCATTAGCTTAAGCGGAGTGTCCATATGGTGTTAAATCTGTGTATCATTCGTTAATTTGTTTTCAATAAAAAAAAAACACTCATTTTCTTTCTCTCTTTTTTCTTTTTTTGTTTAGTGAGTATAGTTTAGTTTTAGTTGCTATTTTGTGCTGAGCAACTGAACTTGTTTCATTCTAAAGAGCATGCATAATTGTGTGCTATTAAAAAAACAGACATTAGAGTACCAGAGTACCTTTTTTTTTTTTAAAACTAATTAATTATTTTTATTATTAATTCATTCTTTTTTTTATACAAAGAATGCCAAAAATCAAAAATTTGTGAGATCAATCAAAATCAAATTTGTGTGAATGTGGTGTCAACGTGCAATGGGTTGGCATCCCATTCAGCCCAGTGCCCAGAGCTCTATGCTACTGTTTGTAAAAACCTTTTAGTCATTGCCAATGCTGTCAGGATTTCAGCATTCTATAGTGGGTTAAACTTCTTTGGTCCAATATAATACAATTTTACATAAAAATATGTTAACAGTCTAGAATTAAATAAAAAGATGTTATTTGGAACATACTGTAGAGAACAAAACATTATTAGCAAAGAATAATTTCGTTTTGGAAATACGTTTTCAATACTTTATAGCATCTGTTTAAACTTGATCGATTTTACAACTTTTAACATGAATTATTACTTAACAAGTTTACCCAGCAGCATGATGGTGTAGTGGTTACAACATCCAGGGTCATGCATTTGAGTACTGCCTCCAGGTCTGTGTTCATCTTCTCCCCATGGAGTAGGTCTGCTCCAGGTTCCTCCCACAGTTAAAAACTGCAGATTACATGCAGGTTTGTGCTTTGTGATGGACTGGCACCCCCATCCAGGGTGTAGTGCCCTGATTCTCATGGCTCACAAGTCTCCTGTACCAGATATGTGGTATATAGATAGAATGAGTGAGTGACTGAGTGAGTGCGTTTATCCCTTTTTTTTTATTTCATGATTGTTTTGTAGAAAGTACTTAGCTAAAGTTGTTATGCTCATGTTGAGCTCATGGAAGCTCATTTTCCATTTTCAGTACTGTTAGCTCTAAATGCCTAAAAGCCATGCCCCTAAAAACCCAGTGTAGTTTTATTTAAACCTGAGAATGGTTTAAGTGAAGCTCCTCAGAGAGTTATATGCTTGATTACTCTAAATAACATGAAAAACCATAAGTCCACTTGAAATAATAATAAGAGCAAGAAGAAAACTATCCAGCACAGCACATGAAGAAACAAATAAAACTGCCAGCGACTCCCTACTCATATCCATTTTTTTCCATTTCTGACTCGAGCACAAAATTGGAAATCAGAAAACAAGCCCTTATCTATTTTTCCATTTTAGTTTTGAAAACAAATATTGGAAAAACCAATAGGGGTTTTTTGGCCTTATGTTGAAAACCTAACAAATGAATAATACACAGATTAAAGTTATCACAACTTTGTATACAGGTGTGTATGTGTGTGTGTGCTCCTTATTTCGAAAGCATAAATCCACAAGCTCCATTTGAACACTAACAAAAATCTGGAATAAACCACTTCAGTATCACTATAACAACACTATACCCATTCCCAATTTTCTTGTCACGGTACACCATCTCACTGCTAGTTGCTATGATTTTCTCTAACCTTTTATTCCCAGCCTGACCTCATCATGTACTTAGGCCTATGTTTCCCCAACATCCTCGTATCTGCATGTAAACACAGAGCTGAGAGCCTCATCGATGACACACAGCCACGTTACTGCCATGCAGCGCCTCCATTATCACTCACTCTCTCCAATCTCCATGATTCACCTGTTCCTCGCCAGTGCGGCTGGACCGGCGCAGTCGCTCATGAAGTGTGTGTTGGGACAAACTCGTCACGTTGTGCTGCACACTCCAGCTGCTTGTGAAGTGTGTGTTCAGGAGCTCATCACAGCACAGGTCAGGTGTGGAGTCAGGGGTGACGGGTGTGTGCTATCAGACGAAATGAATACTCACAGAGACATAATGACTAACCAACCTCCCCCCCCCCCCCCCTGCAATGATGTCACATTGCTGCAAGAGAAACACACACACACACACACACACGCACACACACACACACACGCAGCACACACACACACACACACACACACACACACACACACACACACACACACACACACACACACACACACACACACACAGGGCTGAGGGAAGAGATCTGGAATGATGAGAGGAGGATGCACCAACCCCCACAACCATTTTTTTTTAATATTGCCACATCAGTGAATGATTGACAGTTGCCATGGAGACAAGGGGCCTCTGGAGGGGTGGCTCGGTTACCTCAGCAGCTTCTTATTAAAGCGATAACAGGGACATTCCTATACTGCTCACACTCACGCTAATGCACACACACATACACACACACACACACACACACACACACACACACACACACACACACACACACACACACACAATCTGTCTATATCTGTTTTCTCTTTTCCTCTGTTTATTTCACCCATCCAGGTTTTCTCTTTTCTGTCTCTCTATTTTTCTATTTTTCTTTATCTCACTTTTTCTCTTCCTTTCCGTTCATTATTGTTTTTCAAATGCTTTTTTCCTCTTTACAATGTACAATGTCTAGGTTATCTGTCCCAACTTCTCCAGGTTCCCTTTTTCAGTCCTCCTTTCCTTATCTCTCTCTCTTTCTTGATTTCATTCTTTCTTTCTCTCATTCTAAGACTCTGATATGATCTTCCTGTGTCTTGTCTCTGTTGTTTTCTTCTTCGTCTTTTCTTCTTTTGTCATTTTGCTATTTTTTCTTGTTCTTCTCTCCATTATCCTTATTTTCTCTCATCATCTTGTTTCTGCCTCTTTCTCTTGCTTTTTTTCCTCCCCATCCCTCTCTTTTATCTCTATTACTATTATTCCTAATAATAGAAATTATTATATAAAACAATAAAAATTACTGATAAAAATACTACTACTACTACTGCTATTAATAATAATAATAATTTTCACTCATGTTTTCTCCCACTTATCCTATACAGGGTCGCAGGGGACCTGACGCCTACCTCAGGAGATTTAGGGCACAAAGCAGGCTTCAACTTGGACAAGATGGGATCATCCATGGCAGGGCACACACACACACACACACACACACACACTCATTCACACACTACAGTCAATTTGGGAATGCCAATTAACTTAATTTCCATGTCTTCGGACTGTGGGAGGAAACCAGAGTACCCTGAGGAATCCCACCAAGCACGGGAAGAACATGCAAACTGCATGCACAGAACCCCTGAGGCAGGAATCGAACCCCAACCCCCGACCTTGTTTACATGCATATTTGAATGTTTAATTTGAATTGTGTAATAATGTGTTCATATATTTTAGGCAACCTAAGTTATAATACGGCTTGGCCTCTGGGCGCAGATCTGGCAACCTTGATCCGAGCACAAACACCTGGGTCACATACTTCATTCTGCACATTTTACACATCACCTTTTGTGATTTGCCACCTCATGAATGTTTATCTGGTCTTTTATATTTTCTTTGTGATTGTTAAGTTTACTTTAGTTTAATTGTTTGCTGAACAGAGACGTTTTACAAAGTCTGGTTTCAAAAATGTTTTCTGTTTTTTCGTTGTTGTTGTTGTTGTTGTTTGTTTGTTTATAAATAATTGAAAGTTGCGCGTAATTGGGAACATTGTGTAAGCAATATTGTTTTAACATCGTGAAGCAAAACAATGCAGCAGAATATTCTGTAACATTACGTTACGTAATTTTAAATCCTAACCTTCTTAGAATCGGCCATATACAGGATGTACTGGATGTTCAAACATCATCCTCTCCCTTTTTTCCCTCCCTGTCCTGCCACACTTCCTCTTGCTGGCTCTCTCCCTCTCTTTACCACCATTTCTTTTTCATTTCAGTCTGCTCTCAATCCTATCTTTTTTTTTTTTTTTTCTACTCGGTCCAGTCACAGCTTCTCTACTCTGCGTGCGTGCGTGCGTGTGTGTGTGTGTTTGTGTGTGTGTGTACACAGTATGTTCTGAGTGTAATGGGAGGTTGCGAGTGTATCAGTCTCTCCTGCACTAAGTAAACAGATAAGGTCAGCTCTGAGCGTGGCGATACAACACCTGCCGTATCGCGTCTCACACAGGATGTTGTTATTTTTCCCAATCCTCTGTGCGCTGGGCTCTAATACCCTGCAGATATCCGCACGCAAATACGAATAATCACGCGGATAGATGCTGGCAGAGCTCGCCTCCAGCATTCTCTCGACACTTGTAAAAAGTGTAGAGTGAGCACGCCGGCATGGCCCGCTAAACCGCCTTCAGTCGATACGCGCCGAGAGGAGGAGGAGGGAACGAGGAGGGAACGAGGAGGAAAGGAGAAGCTCCAGGTCCCACAGGCCCCCGAGAGCTAAAGGATGGATAGACTCATAAACTCCAACACATGCTTGCCTGCCAAACACCTCGTCCTCCCGCTCGGCCCACAGATACCAGCTAGGCATGTGATTTAAACCTCCCAGATCACAGCAGGAGAGTAATACCAGCTAAATCCTGCCCTCTGCCACGGAGGCGCGCAGGAACGCCGGCAGCGTGATGTTTTTATTGGTTTAATAATGTGTGCATGCCACTGGGCGCCCGAATCCTGACACATCGTGGCTTAAGGCACAAAGACGCCTGTTTCAAGAGGATACAGAACACAGAGTGCCAAAGCCAGAGCTGTGTTTTAGTACAAACATACAACATGACAAATCACAACTCACCACTCATCCCCATTCTTCTTTCTCTCTGCCCCTCTTTCTTCCTCTCTTTCATGGTATATATTTCAACCTCTCAGTTATTCACTCCTGCTCTTTTAAGGAATATTTGGGGGAGAAATCTAATTTGCACAATTTTCCTCTTACCCCAAAGGTAGTCAATCAGCCGCGACACATTTGTTTCCTCGCTGTTGCACCGCAACTAAGAAGCTAATGTAGCTTACGGATAATGATATGAAAGAACGGTACTGTGTCTTACTCAAAATCATTTCACATAAATAGATGTGAGAAATTTCAAAAACAATCAAAAAGGATATACAGTATATATATATATATATATATATATATATATATATATATATATATATATATATATATATATATATATAATTCTAAGTATATATAAATACTAAATAAATATAATTGCTAAATCAGTGTAAAAACAAGGATACACCATAGATGGGATGCTAGGTCGACAAAAACCACAACAACCATGCATGCATACACACACACACACACACACACACACACACACACACACACACACACCTAAGTCCAATTTAAAGTAGACAATCAATCCACAAGTGTGTTTCTGGCAATTAGGGGAAACCAGAGACCCAGGACGACCCATACAGCAGAAACATGCAAAATTCTACACAGACAGCTCAGGATCAAACTGAGGACCCTGACGGTATGAGGCAGCAATGCATCTTTTGTGCAACGGAGAACATTACAATAAAACAAGCAGTGTAAGAAAGTCTAAGCAAGGTGTGTTCAGCCCAGTTTGGAGAAAACTGTGTTTTATTTTTAGACCTAAATTCGAAAACTAACCCATGAGGTGCAAACTGCAGATACACTGCAAGGTACACTGTGCTGCGCTGCTCTGAAAAAAAAGAAAGAAAAGAAAATGAAAAGAAAAATGAAAAGAAAAGGGTTCTGGATAGCTTAACTAGGTGAATAATAAAAGGGGGGGGGGGGGAACACTGGGTTCAAATATGGGTCCGAACTAGTTTGTTAAATTATCATTTATTAATTTATTCAGTATAAAACACTTTGTATTCTCATATAGTGATTTACATAAATATCTGTGCACTTGCCAAATGATTATTTACCGTCTTTTATCAGCATTTTTCCAACCAATGAATAAATAATTTTAATGAGTAGATTCTCAAAAACAGAATATCAAACATTTACTGATCGCATGATTGGGTCCATATGGAGCTTTGCCAAAATTAAAAAAAAAAATGAAAAAGTAATAAAATTTATTAAGCACTTGAAAATCATCACGACTTGTTTCCAACAATATTCAAATGGCTGTAAGTTTTATATATGTCAAATAATTTATTCCTGTCTAAAAAATGTAAATCAGTTCCACCAGAACACTACTTGTGTATCCTAGTGATAACCCTAAAGATCAGAACATCTACACTTTCCCACACTGCGTCATTCTACGGCGTTGAAATGGAGCGCAGCAACATGCGTTTTAAAACACCAAATATGCGCTTTATAAACTTTTACAACTTTTCGTTCACAGTTTATGAGCACAGTCGGTTTCCGTCACCCAAAAGCCTCAAATCCAATGATACAGTATCTGATGCAAATTTAATGTAAGACCTTCTCTGCGCTGAACCAATGAGGCTTTACCTCATGAATATGGATGACTCCATATTCCTCTGCCATATCACATTGCTGAGATATGCTATATATAATAAACAAATGTTTCTTTTTTTTTCTTTTCACTCATATACAGGCTGCATCCTGCATATTAAAGCAGTGCTTAAAACTTCCATGTGTATATGTGAGAAAGATATGCTGTAGTAAAAAAATAAAATAAAAGGAAAGCACCTTTTTTTTTTTACTTGAATGAATGTAAATGGTGCATTTAGCAATATCTCAAACCTTAGTATGCACTATAATCTCGGACTAACTTGTAGCTGAAAGAATTTGTTATATTCACCTTTTTTGTTTTTTCTTTTTTGGAATAAACAGAAACAATCAGTCACTGGGAATGGCAGATTTATGCCATATGAGTAATACATTTATAGGAGAGAATTTGGATAAAATATATGTCCATTACTTTTTCACTACACACAGTAACTCCAGTGAAAATATGGCCAGTGCTGCAGTCTTAAAAACTATGCCATTGGTCAATACTAGACGGATTTCATGTAATGACTACGCCACCCTGAGGAAATCCCACTGAGGGAATTATTTAATTGAGCCAGAAAACCAAAAAAAAAAAAGAAAAGAAAGAAAAAAGCAGTGACTGTATGGCTTCCCCAGTCACAAACTTTTCACATGAATGAAAACAGAGATATACATTCTGACATAGATAGATAGATAGATAGATAGATAGATAGATAGATAGATAGATAGATAGATAGATAGATAGATAGATAGATAGATTGATTGATTGATTGATTGATTGATTGATTTAAACAGCATCTTCCTAAATATTTCTAGCTCCTCCCTGACATCACATGCATTGTGAATCAGTTTGTTGAGTCGATTGGTGTCTGCTGCTTACTCTCAGCCACAGCACACAAGAGAACACCGGCCACCATCCTCAGCATTGTGCAGCATTTGCTGAACGACCTCAGCCTTCTCTGGCCCGTCCTGTAAAGTACTTGAGTATTCTTCCTCCAGTCCAGTTTATTTTCTATGTACACCCCCAGGTATTTGTAATCCACCACCATGTATAGTGCTTTAGATAGAACCAGGAGTCACAGATAGATAGATTGTTATACATTTTAGATCCCATGAGATAATTCAGGGGGGTTAGCAGCAAAAGGCAAACAATGCAGTATTATTATTATTATTATTATTTATAGTAAAACCTGCATCATAAAATGTAAATATATATATAAATACATAGAGTTTGTGAGAATGTGACAAGATGCAAAGCACAACCCCACTCATTTACAATGATCAAGTAGTTTTTGTGGGACGTAAATTCAATGCATTTGAAGTCATTATGTCCAGCTGTTCATTTCTTCTGGGAGGCTGCAGACCTGTTGGGAGAAGGTATTGTTGAGTCTGATGGCAACTGGAAAAAAAAGACCAACAATAGGGCTTCCTAGAGCACCCCTGGTGGAATGAGCCAAGGGCTAAAGGTGTAACCCATGAAGAGGATAGAATAATATAAAATGATGTAAAGCTTTCAAGGACATTTTTTTCCCAGCTAAATGTACGAAACTCTTAACAATTACTTAAAACACTTTTGAACATTTTATCTCCTACCACAACCATAAATCATTGCTAAAATAAAAAGAAATAAAAAGATAAATATACTGGACATCCAAATATCTTTGCAGTAATCTCTCCGGAAAATGGAGCCTAAAAACACCAATGCCAAACATCTCTTGGATTAGAATTCGGCTTACATGTACTACACCATAATGTTCCTTTGAACTAATATTGATTGATATTTTAGTGCCAATATATACACCTGATATTGACGCAGTTACTGTAGTCCTGTCAGTGTTATGTATTGTTTCCCTTATTATGTTTGTCCAATAGTGCACAATGTTGATGGATTTGACTCCAACACAACCCAAACTACTGTAGGATAACCCTCTTACTGAAAAAGAATAAATGAATGATTTTGAGATTAGGATAAGGAATTAAAGGTGACGGCATTTCTTCGTACCGAGGGGAAAGAAAAAGATTACTTCTGAATTATTTATAACATTGTTAAATTGTTTGCAAAAATGTGGCTATACAACACTAATTAAACAGTTTGACAGCATAAAGCAATAAACACCATTTTCAGACATTTACTCATTTTGGCAAATTATTGTCTGACACACAAGTATGTCTACAGTAATAAAGCTTTAAGTCTTGAGTAAAGCCTGCCTGATTTTCAAGCAAAAGACAATGATTCACGATGAGCCAACTGCATTCTTTTCTTCTGTCACGTGATCAGTGAAGATTCCTCTGAGACACATTGGCTGCCGCGAGTGGTTTGAATGTGATCAAACACTTTTTGAGGATGCTAAAGCCAATAAAAGCATGTTTTACTGCAACTGCAGTCACCCCAGTGATAATAAATTACAGGTGTGTGTTGCATAATATCTGCCATAAATTCTGTGAAGCTGGACATGATACAATTTGGATGTTGCTTAAATATGTAATAGACTTGAGAATCTATATGGAATCCTGTGGTGTAAGCATTGTGATGAAGCAGAGAAATATTGATACAAAGCTTTAAACATGCATGAGTGATTAGTGTACAATAGACATGAGATGCACGCTCTGTGTGTGGAAAGCTGTTGGTTAGACAGTGCGTACCTGTACTTTGACTCTGGTGCTGCTTCTGTAGCAAAAACTTCAGAATTGAAAGGAGGAGGCGATACTGAAAAATGTTTCTCAGGATCTTTAACAAGCTTTACAGTTAAAAAGGTTTTTGGTGCAACAAATCTCAACACACACACACACACACACACACACACACACACACACATATATATATATATATATATATATATATATATATATATATATATATATATATATATATATATATATATATATAATTTATTTATTTATTTATTTATTTATTGTCTAATTTGCTCCCACTGCTTTCTGTTTGATTCCCTACAAAATCACAGTCAACGCATGATTTGCAATATTTTTTTAAATAATTCATACTAAATTGCATTCTTTAATAACCACAAATATGGACCAATTGTGACAAAACTGTGGGAGATGGAGATATAGCAGTTTAGGAAATAAAAAAAACACAAAATAAACTATTTTGTCATTTGTGCCTTGTGAATAAAAAAAAAAACATGCCCAAAATATTCTCTATCAGTGTGCAATAAAAATAAAAAATCTTAAAAGTGCAAGTTTATGATACTGTATTTTGTGTGGAACATGTCTAAAATCTACGGTAGTTTGATGCTATAGATTTGTAGAGTAAACTTTTTAAAAAGTGGGAAAATCTTTCTTATATGTACTAGTTGTACTGTAAATTATGTAGTGACGCTGCGGGTTGTGTGACTGTAGCTAAATTCAGATTTTCTCTTTATGCAATATGACAGTTGCTTTCTGTAGCTGCTAACCCTTTTACTCTGCTTGATCTGAAAACCTATCAAAGATCAAAAAGTAGCAGAGAGAAGTAACCGACTGTGGTGTTTGCAGGAGGGAAAAAGAGTGGCCCATCGATTGTCACATGCTGCAACTACCAGCCTGAGGCGATTCATAGCCTTCGGGGGGAATACGCCACACTGCACCTAGTCACATGCTGCACTGGTTGGCATAACCTAATCTAAAATAGGAGATTAACCCTTCTGAATGGGCCTTGTAAATCTGAAACCTATAAGTGTTTTTTTTTTCTCCTATTTTTTAAATCCTCTCTGTATGTTTTATATTATTATGCCAGTAAAGTGGGTTGATTTTGATAATGTAATTTCAAAGCAACTCAGTAGTCGTGCTGGCTTCAAAATCTGAATTGCACTTTTATATGTGAAATCATACTGAAATCCAATACAGATCTGATAGGTAGCAGTGCAGGCTCAGTATGAAGAGGCAAATTGGAATTCATATGACTTTCTCCAGCTCCACATTCATCATGATCTTGGCTAAACCATTGTTCCTGGGTGTCAAATATAGAAAGATTTATGTATGTTGACTAGAGTCATTGACTGTTACCACAGAAGTGAACACCACACAGTGCCTTGCTTTAGCCGGCAGTCAGAGCGTGTATGGCACTTTCATAGCAACTCACAGGCTGGGAGTTGTATTAAAATATAATTATTAACACAACTTGGGAGTTACTCAAAGCAATCCAACATTAATCAAAGTGGCATGTCAGACATGCTGCAAATAAGCAACTTAGCTTAGCGCAGGCTCAGCCTGCTCACATAGAAAAAAGCAGGGAACATTTTTCAGTGGTTGGACTAATTATGTTGACCAGTAGATCCAGACCAATTTTATTCTTTTAATAGTAATTCATGTCATTTCTATTAGCATTCTTGTGCCACAAATAAAACTACAAAAACTACATGGGGTGTTCATGTACTTGAGGCCAGTTATGAGAGTAAAAACTACCTTTGTTTCTCATTACGCTGGAGCCATGATCGAACTGCATGCTTCACGTCTGGAACACTGGCATCCCAGGAACTCCTTTAATCACTCAAACATGTGAAAATGCTCTGACGACTACAAGCGTGGCAATGACTACCAGCTGAGTTCCTGTAATGTGCAATGATTGTGTGTTCCCACAGACAAATGCATATCTTCTGAAAGCTTCAAACAAGTTGTCCATCAATTTTCAGAATCAAACATTTTGTTTGCTAAAGTGTCATTCGAACCACCTCGACTAGGATCATCCTTCTAGAATGTATTACCTTCTTTATAAAGTTTCCACCATTCAAATGTTTTACAGAGGCTAAGAGTCTCATCACTGTATGGTTCTTTCAGTTTTCTTTAAATGTCAATTATCAATTATCAATCGATTATACGTCTCCATTGGTGAGAAATTCCAAAGTTACAGTTTGACTTGATCATCTTGGTTATTTTACCAAATGTGGACGTTGCAGGCTTCTAGCTTACATGTAAATGTTGAAAATATGTTATTGTTATCGATAATAAATATGTATACAGTATAAAGTTATTACATAGAAAAACACCTAAAACCACAGAATTTACATAAATAACAAACCTAAAGCTGTTGATCGACTTATTTTTCCTTTTTAGTTCTCAGCTTTATATTTTCTGATTCAGAAGCATAAATTGCTTTGACTTGTGTCAAATATTAACCTTGTTAAAAAGAAAATGTGTTGGAGGTTTGCGATTAAAGTTCTGGTTAGTGTTTAAAAAATTCCGTTAGGGTACAGAAAGCAAATTGTGAATTATGTAACTCATTAGGGTTTTTGTGTTGAGGATTATGTTTTATGATTGTATTTGTATTTAGGGGCTTGTGAAAGGAAATTAACAGTTGTATTTGCTTTAATGGATTAACATTAAGGTTAGCAAAGAATTGGAATTAGTACTTTCTGATGGTTTTTGGGAAACCTGGGAGGTGGATAAAGGAAAACTGATGTAAGGTTGTGTGTCTCCAGACCATGAGCCCTGTGAATTAGTATAAAGGCAGAACGAGACTGGACCCAGGACTGACCCTTGCAGGACTTCAAATAATAAGGGTAAGGTTATAAAATTGGCCCATTCCAAGTTACCAAGTGATAGAATCAATACTTAGGGCACAATGAGAAAAAGCAGGTCAAAGCATACTATAGCTCCTAATTCGCAAGTACCAAAAGATAGAAATGAGAATCTGGTGATTCACCGTGTCAAATGCAGCATACAGGAAACAAAGAACGAGAATGGAATACACAAAATTCTCCTCATGTAAAGCTGCAGTTAGTGCAAGGAAAGAATTTTCCAGAGTGGTTGGTATCTAGGGGATCATTTAGTTGAGGATATAACTGCAGCGCTTCAACAACTGCACACTTCAGGGTCTTGCATAGGAATTAATAGAACGATACATATCTCAATTTTGAAGTCTGGTTATGCAAGGGCATTTTGAAAAAAGGGGTGATGTGCACATCTGATCACTGGAGGAACCACAAACAGTATGTCACATATGGATGATATTGGATTGAGTGAACAGGTCACTGGGCAGTTGTTGGTCAAAGTATAACTACCTTTTCCTCTGTCAATTCCTTTAATGTGTTGAAAGTCTGAACCACATTGTGCATGTTTGACCTCAGTTGAATCATTTGGAAGGATGTCTGAATATCAGTAAACTCATATTATCCAATGTCTTTTCAGACCATTGAATGTCAGACAGTTAGGAGTTATAAAGCGTCAGTCTAGTTGGCTTGGAAGTAAGAGGGCAGAGTCCAAAGAGAGTTATGCAAAAGGTAAAGGAAGCTATGTCAGCAGGCAAATCTGAAAATAATGAAGGCACTAAAGGGAAGGGATAAGGGGGCATGTGTGAAGGCAATTAAGATGAAGTCAAGGTCTTAAAACTTTCTTTTAAATACAAAAAGTATCAGTAGGAAGTGGTGGCATGATGGTGAAGACCAGTGGAAGAGGGAATGACGCAAAGAAATGTGAAGTATGGTGGAGTTCTTGGTAAAGGTGAAGCCTCTGTGTGTTGGTGTTGACTGCTAGTGATTCAGGTTGAAGGACCTGATATATGGGTCCCATGGTTTGGAGCTTGACATCTTCAAGCTGGGCCAAGGGATTAGTGAGTCTTTAAAAATACATAAATTAGTGAAAAATTAAAAAAGTTTTATTTATGATTAAATAAAAAATATATATAGTGGACTATAGAACACAATTATATGATGTATGTAAGTTTTTCAACCTGCAGACAATTGAAACTTTGACATCTAATGTTTGGAAAGAAAAAAGGACAGCATGCGCAGGAAGTTGTAATAGGCAACCCTACCCCCACCAACACCTCCCCCCTTTCAACATTTGTCAGAAGTCTTGGGGATATGTGTGAAAAAGAAAGCCATTGAGTGTAGCATGTGTGGACATTCTCTGTGGGCATTCTCTAGCTTAATCTAGGTCTCTGACAGTCTTGAGCAGAGGAGGGAGAATCTAGCAGTGTAAGCTGTGTGAAGTCGATTTTGTGCACAACCAAATGGCAGTCCCAGAAGGTTCCAGCAATGAGCTGCAGATCTGGTTGGACAGGTATGATGGGTAAGGTCATGATTTCATGTAGAATGCCACCTACTAATGAGAAGCAGTGAAGACAGGAATCTTCTAGAAGCACATGATTAATAGATGGACATCTATATGTTGGAGTAGGCAGGCCAGAGGAGGCAAAACAACAGAGTAACAGTCCTTATAGTCCTTCATTGGTAGCCTTCCTTGACACTGTTTGGAGAGCCTAGATGACATTCTGTAAATCTTGTTTAGCTGTTGTTTATAGGAAAACTATATGACTAGTATATTGCACAACAATATTTTGGGGGGGATGTTTTTGGTAGCTGTTAGGGATTTAGCAGGCACTTGTAGTCCTTCAGTGCTCACAAACTCAGAACTGTGGTTTGGTGTGTTTGTGTAATAGTAAGTCCTTATAATCCATTAGTGTGTATGTAATATATATACACTTAGATGTCAGTGACCACACATTTATCACTCACTTTTGGTATGAGGGTATAGTGGTTAGCGTTAGGGATAAGGGGTTAGATAATACAGTATTCTGAAGACCTTAGGTTTTAGGGTGTGGAAGTAATGGCTTGGGTAAGAATCAGAAATAAGTACCTAGAGGTTAGCATCATTATATAACATTTAAGATTTTGATATTGCATGTATGGTATTTGGCAGACACCCTTATCCAGAGCAACTTATATTTATCTCATTATACATTTGAGCAGTTGAGGGTTAAGGGTCTTGCTCAAAGGCCCAACAGTGTTAACTTGGTGGTGCTGGAGTTTGAACCTGTGACCCTCTGCCCCATTCACATTAACATTTACATAGACCCAGAAGATAGTGCTTGGTTTGTTTACCCAGGTTGCTCAATATTAATAGTAGGTTGCACATTACACTTTTTTTTAAAGAATGTGAACATATTTCCTGAAAAGTTCATTTAGCATAGTACACAGCCCAGCCAAAAAAAAAAAAAGTCCTTATACAGATCTCGCCATTAAGAATGCGCGCTTTTTCCCACGAGATCCCGCAATTTGGCTCACGACATGCCGCGAAATCCCTCAAGCAACATTCGGGAATTTAAATAAATGTGTTGTGCTTCACTGAATATAAGAAGGGTCAAATCATTGGGCTGCATCGAGCAAAGAAAACAACTAAGATCAGAATACTGGAATGGGGTTAAGAATTCTTCAAGACATTACCAAAACCTCAAAGGATAGTCCTGAACTATCAACTTTGTGGAAGCAATGCGGTCGGAAAACAACCATGAATGGAGATTGCTTAAACACTTGAAGTTGCATGGTAAAAAAATCAACAAGAAAAAGCAAAGCTATGTTTAATAGTGAAAGTAAGATAATTTCTTACACACATAATGTGATGAAAATCAACACAAGACTGAGATTAAACACCTGTGTTGCCATGAGAAAACCAATTGTTAGTAAGACAGCAACAATCAGAAAAAAATGCTTCAATTTGTTAGGGAGCATGAAGATTTTGGTGCAATGGAAAAAGGTCCTCTGGTCTGATGAGTCCAAATCGACCCTATTCCAGTGCAATGGGCGTGTCAGGGTAAGAAAGGAAGCGCATGACGTGATGCACCTATGATGCATAGTGGTCACTGTAGACGCCTCTGGAGGCAGTGTTATGATCTGGGGTTGCTTCAGTCAGATCTACACTCAGCAACATTACAGTATGTGGCAATAAAATAAAGTCAGGTTAAGTTAGCCAAGTTAAGACAGCTGATGACCCTAATGTACTCAGTGAGTAGGTTATCATATCAATGGAGTTCTTCTTCCCTGATGGCACAGACATATTCCAGGACTCAAACTGTGAAACTGTGGTTCTGGGAACATGAAGAATCATTTTTATATATGAACTGGCCGCCACATTCAATACAATCTTAGAGTGGGTGACTTTTTTGGCCAGTCAGTGTATATTGCCTAGATAAGTGCCAGAGTTATGAGCAAATGGCCTTTTTAGCCTTTTTTTCCCATTGGAATGTTTATCAGTAGAGAACAGGAATCCTCGTCTTGTATTTACATTCTTGTTCCAACCCCAGACTCTTTTAACCAATAGTCAGAGGAAACGTTCTCATGTGAATTGTCATGACAGACTATTGGTTCCCCTTGGAATCTTGCCTGTGTAAAACGAAACTGAACCAAGAGGACAATGGACCAAATTGATCACTTAGTCCACTGTCCTGGACTACTGCAAATGAACAACAGTTTACTCACCGACCCACTTAATTATAAACAACCTCAATCACTTTCTCACCCCTTTAAAGTCACTCATTCTGTCACTCACTCACTCTATTCGTCATCCACTGCATAACAGTCTTCTTCATGGCAACCTGTGTTTTAAATATACCACCACTGACACTTTGAGCAATTTTTAAGTGTTCTAACAACTTTTCTTCCGACTATTTCCAGCAGCTGCTCTGCCGGGTGAAAGCTGCTGAGGCGGATACGTTTTGTTCCCTCTCACTATTTGAACTCTCATGGGGTTCCTGATTCAAGGCTCCTTGCCATGTTGCATGTTTTATCTGTGTCTTGTCTGTAAGATGGTGAAATTGAAGAATCCTCAGCGTCTGTCTGCGTGTTGAGGGTAGTGGGCGGGGGGTGGGGAGTGGGCGGGGGGGTGGGGAGTGGGCGTTGGGGCGTTCTTATGCCTCTCCGTGTATTTTTCCACCAGGTGGATGTATGTTAATTCCTCTGATCTTCCTCTATTTTTCTCAGTGAACTTGGGCCCATCAAAATCACAGAACCCATTACTCTGAATCATAGAATCTGGACTCATCTGACCACATGCCCTTTTTCCATCGCTCCAACGTGAAATCTTTGTGCTCTTTAGCATATAAAGCCTTTTCTTCAGATTAGCTTCACTAACAGGATGGTTTATTAGGGCCACACGGCTGTTCAGTCCCTATCCTTTCAGTTCTTAGCATTCCTTAGCTATTCCTTATCATGGTATTAGTCACTAGGGTTTTGTTTTTATTGACACACTGCAATATTTTAAGCTCTTAATTGTCACAAATACATTACTGCACAGTGAAATTCCTTCTTCAGATATCCCAGTTAGAAAGCTGGTGTCAGAGCATAGGGTCAGCCATGATACAGTGCCCCTGGCGCAGATAGAGTTAAGGTCCTTGCTCAGGGGCGCAAAAGCGGCAGCTTCGTGGAGTCGGGGCTTGAACTGGTGACGTTCTGATAAGCAACCCAAAGACTTAACTCACTGAGCTATCACTTACCCGAAGTTGACAGACACTAACCAACTAGAGTACATTTCAGCACGAATAGAGTATAATTGTCGTAAGCAGGCTGTTCTACAAGCTCTGTTCTCTGATGAAGATGTGAAAGTTAAATAAAAGAGATAAAAATGGAATTTACATATGCAGAATTAAATTGGGATGAATGCAATATTCATAAATTTAACCACCTGGCAATGTCTGTTGATTTTTCTTTTCCGCCACTGTAACCCTCCTTTACCTTCTTGCTATTTACTCTCACTTACTCGATCATCTATACTCCTTTATCCTGTATACAGAGTCGGGGGGCGGCTGGAGTCTATCCCAGGAGACTTATGGGCAATTTGGAAACACCAATAAGTCTAATCTGCATGTCTTTGGACTGTGGGAGAAAACCGGAGTAGGCGAAGAAAATTCACCAAGCATGGGGAGAACAAGCAAACAGAACCCAAGGTGGGAATCGAAACTAGATCTTGGAAGTGCAAGGCAACAGTGCTAGTCACTATGCCATCATGCCGCCCTCTTGCTGTTTAAAAAGAAATAAAAAAATGCTCAATGACTCATATCAGCTGCTCATCAGACAATATGTTTAATTTAACCTTCCAACTATTGCCTAACCACTAGTTTATCTGAGTCATTCAAGATTGTTAAGTAATTTAGCCCCAAAGTGAATCTAATCTACTCACTCACTTATTGTCTGTACCGCTTTATCCTGTATACAGTGTCACGGCTGGCCTTGAGCCTATTCCAGGAAACCTGGGGCACGAAGCAGGATACACCCTGGACAAGGTGCCAGTCCAACGCAGGGCACACACTCATTCACACACTATGAGCGAATTGGGAATGCCAATTAGCCTAATCTGGACATTTTTGGACTGTGGGAGGAAACCAGAGCACATGGAGGAAACCTACAAATCATAGGGAGAATTGGGAATCGAACCCAGACCCCGAGGTGCAACTGCGACAGTGCTAACCACTAAGCCACCGTGCGACCTAATCTAATCTATTTAATGTAAAATAATGTCAAACAAGCAGCATGCACTGTTGTATATATCCTTTTTCTTTTTATAGTATTGGGAAACAGTTTAAAAGTCTCACAGTATGCAGAGATTATGTTGGAAAATGCTAAATTATTCCATTAAGCACTGAGTTACTACTGCTTACATTTCTACATTTCTCTTTTTATACCAAGCGAAAGCATGTGAGTGAAAGTGAACACAGGTCTTGAGTAAATATTTTAAAGATCCAATTAGCTTTTGGCCGTTTGCAGCAGAAGTGTTACAGCATTACGGTGACATTAATGGCTGATGCTGGATTGCTGCATTTCTCTGCTCTGCCTGTTTATGGGCGAATTGGGAACGGAGCCCTGTTTCCCTCTGCACAGGACAGCACCATAACCATAACGAAGCCTTGTGCTGCCTGGAGAGAACTCTGCTTTACTCCTACACACACACACACACACACACACACACACACACACACACACACACACACACACACACACACACACATGAAGCTAATCATAGCCTCCTGCCTGCTGGCAGCTAACCTCTGTGTGAACTAAAGCAAGTCACTATCACTTAATCACACTATCTGCTTTTTTTTTTTCCTTTCTTCTTTTTTTCGAACTCATTCCTGCTCTCGAACTTTGGCAGAGTGCAAGAGAGGCTCATCTACGTTTGTATGGAAATAAGTCGGAAATTGTGTAATGGCACATGAGCGCAGGATCGTGGCTCCGTGTTGTGGTGTTTAATCAGCAAGTCTGGAGCATGCTGCGTGATGGCGAGAGGCTTAAAGATGAGGGAGGAAGCGCAACGCTATCTGGCCATGGTGCTGTCAGAGAGGAAAAGCAATTTAGGTCTTACAAAAGGCTTAAATGTGACTTACAAAGACTTCAATATGCTAATGTTAAACAATTTTCCTTTTTTTTTTATTTTTTTACCCCAAACAGAAATGGCTGACTGACAGGTTGGATGATGTTTGTAATATAGTCTTGCAGCTTTTCTAGATATTAGCATAATGTTGTTCTGTTTAAAGCTTTTTTTCACCTTGATGTGCTTATTATTATTATTATTATTATTATTATTATTATTACTATTCAACAAAATTAATTAATTAATTAAATAGGCAA
This sequence comes from Clarias magur, assembly GCA_013621035.1. NCBI lineage: Eukaryota > Metazoa > Chordata > Actinopteri > Siluriformes > Clariidae > Clarias > Clarias magur. Next base: position 1,233,150 of record QNUK01000035.1, on the reverse strand, counting down.
TTATACAGCAAAGAGCCCTACTATAACTCACTCACATGTGTAAAGCTTTATCCTGTATTCAGGGTCACGGGGGCCTGGAGAGTATCCCAGGAGACTTAGGGCATGAGGTTGGGTATACCCTGGACCCTGGGATATACCCTGGATTGGGAGTTTGCATGTTTGCGTGCTCTCCAGGGGTTTGGTGAGATTTGTCCAGGCACTCGTACAGCCCAAAGACATGCAGATGAGTCTAATTGCCATTCCCACATTGCCCATAGAGTGTGAATGAGTGTGTATGTTAGAGTGCAGTGCAATGGATTGTCACCCTATCCAGGGTGTTTCCGCCTTGTGCCCTAAGTTTCCTGAGATAGATTCCAGGCCTCTCCGTGACCCTGTATAGAGGATAAAGCTGTACAGATGATGAGTGAATGAGAATAGATATCCCATGTATAAATGCTGCTTGCTTACTTTAGCTGCCATCTGATTAGAATTTAATAATTGAGTGACACTTTCGGCTTTACTCTTTGGGGGCTGATATGTCGCACCACAGACAATCATAGTATCTTACAGAGAAGCTTAAAATACTTTTCTGGGGATGACGGTAAATTAATGTCTTTTGACTGGCAGGAGTAAAAGTGCTTCTGTAAAACCATAATCTGTCTACAGCTTACACAAAGGTTTCCAAGTGGGGAGGTTAATACTAGTAACTTTTCCTTAGTGCCACATTGCTGGACCTAGTAATAAACCTGACACATCCTCACATCACACTCCCTTCAAGGCTCCGCTGCCTCCAGCCACCCTTCTATTTATAGCTCTGTTCCAATAGGTTACACTCCTCATACTTATACCATATTGAATGTAGATTGGAGGCCCGAAGGAGACGACTTTATGCCAAATGACAAGATCTATTGCTTTATAAAAACCTTGCATTATGCACTCTTCTGCTGATAATATCTCTCCTGCTTCCATAATTCTGTTAGCGAAGCTCCTGTTTATGGGTCTGGCTGCTGGCCCCTAAGCTACAGTGTCTCCTGCTCATGGAGGAGTGTATATGTGAGCTCTGGGATTTCTCTCGGGCTACAACGCGTATGTCGCCAATCCGTGAGATTGATGCATCTCATAAGCGACTCGCATGTTCAGACCATCAGCTCCCACCGTGGTAGACATTTTGCCCTGGTTAACCCATTCCCTGCCAGAACACCTGGTTTTTAACTCGTGGCTGCATTGGGCATTTTCCATTGCATAGTCACATTCAGGAATTGTGAATTAACGATGTTAACGAGTTCAATATGGAGACAGTGCCATCTGTGGCCGGGATTTTACAGGGCAAAATGTGCTTTTTCTCTCAATCACAGCTACACTAGGCCTTCCTGGGGTTCTCCAAGCATTAGTAGGAAGATTGCAAGGTAACAATTTCTATCAATTGTGTGACATTACAGTAGATTAAAACAATGAGAAAGGCTGGCTATAGATAACATTGTAAAGGATAATCAATACATTCAAAAGTGGCATTCTACTGTACATAAACTGAACATAAAAACATTTGTCTATATCTGCAGTTTGCTATACTGTATACATGTGCACAAATTATGTCATGTGTTACCACTTCACAAGGGTCAAGTTATTGGCCTGCATCAACAAACGCAAAGAGCAAAGGAGATTAAAACGACTGGAATTAGGTTACAAACCTACGTGACAACAAAATGAAGTCAGCTGATGTCCTGAGAGTTCTGAATGACCAGGTTATGACATCTATGGATTTTTTCTTCCCTAATGGCACAGGCATATTCCAAGACTCAAAATGGGAATGGGTTGTTCTGGGAGCATGAGGAATCAAAGTAAATATTAAATTCTACCTTTTTTCATTATATTTATCAAGCTACTGATTTTTTTTTCTAGCTATTGATGCAGAGACGTTCAATTGGGTGAATGCATATTAGACTAGCTTTTAAACTAGTCCTAAAACCACAGCTACATTTATAGATGCACATAAATTCATCATTGTTGGACCCTTGATCAAGGCCTTCACCTCCAAATGTTCAGATAGTCAAGCTGGCAATCTGACCATGTATATAACTGTCACAGGAACAGCTAATATACAGTATAATATACATTGACTAATGTCCAGAGCAGCACATAGATAGAACAATGCATGCGTGCATTACAGCAGAGTTAAATCATTTTCCTGCATATTATAGCTTGTTCGGAACTTGCCATGATGGATTTAGGGTTAAGGGCTTTGCATAAGAGCCCAGCAAAAATTAAGAAAAATTAAATGTGAAAATAAAATCTATGACATATTCAGCCAGAACATGTTGGGTTGTTCTTGAAATTAGTTCTGAATATACAGTATCTATCTATCATATATATATAGTTTTTTAGAGACTTATTTACAATGTGACTTATTGTAATCTTTGAACATGAACAGAACTTTAGAGGGTTATTATGCTGAACAACTCAGCTGGGTTTAGTCATTTGCCCTCAAGAACTTTGTTAATGATCCACATAATATAGCAAAAGACAACAGCTGGTTAACGAACACTAGTTACAGTACATCTAAAAAGTTTTGCATTACTCATAAAAACAAAAAAAAATATCACCTTTGGCCACAATTATGTTTGAAAATAATCTACATTTCTACATTGCTTTAACAGTGAATTGTACCAAAAAACAAGAAATGATGCCCATGATAATTAAGGCTCATAAAACTTTTTTACATACTTTACAAAAGAAAAAAAAAAAATTGTAGGAAAATGGATCAAGATTTGGTAAAATATTTATAGAAAATGTATGCCATGAAGCAGAGACAGAGGGATGCAAGTGCAGGTCACTTATTAATAAGTCAGCTGAAGGAACGTAAAGAAAACGACGGGTAAGAGTCAAATCTTAGGAAACAAGAGAAATATGGACTGTGGAAAAAGGTTAAGGAAAGTCAAAATATTAGGGCAAAGATATGCAATAGATTTTTGAGCTTCCTCGACTGAACCTCATAGTGCCGGTTAAGCTTGTTTCATAGGACGGACGTGTCCATGTTAGAGGCAGATAAATGACACTTGGAATTATAATTGTGAACCATCATGTCATGCAAATCCAATCTGAACAAAAAAAAAACACTGCTTAAAACTGTGGCTGTGTAATGTGAATGGACCGGACACTTCAGTGAAACGTGCCAGGACACACCTGGTGAAATCACAGGCATTGATTAGAGTGGCAGCTATCGCAGCTGGAATGAGCCTAGTGGAAACAGTGAGTGAGACTAGAGCTAGAGGCATGCATCACGGGTCAGAACAAAAGTGCCGTTTAAGTGGAAGGTTTATGGCAGCTTCATGCGGGTGAGCATTTAGATATAAACCACAAAAGACAAAGAAATGTGAACATGAACAGTTAATTTATGATGATGTACAGTACCATTCATCCTAAGTAAATATGTATGAACAGTGTTAAAAAATAAGAAAGCTAAACACAAAATCTCATACAACAATCTTTATTGCAAAAAAAAAAAGGATAAAAACAACCAAAAACTTCCTGCTCCATGTCGGAAACACTGGCCTCCCGGGAACTCCTAAACATGTGGTCATGCTGAAAGCTCATGGAAACGATTGCAGTGGGCTCGGAGTCACCTCAGCCAGGATCACCATACACATACAGTATGTACGGCTTTCTTTAACACGTTTGCACCACTCAAATGTTCCACTGTGGCTAAGAGTCTCATCACCGTTCTGTGCTTGAAGTCTTCTGTTAATGTCAATCAGCTTTACATCTTCATTCATGAGAAATTTCATGAGAAAAGTCCCAGTTTGATTTGTGTTGATCCTTCTATGTTTTATTTTGCTAAATTATACAAAGCGGTGTCAATTGCTCTGCATTTGTGCTATGTATAAAAAGAAATCTAACGTAACATTTATCTGTTTATTTATCTTTAAAAAATGCAATGCTGTATTATATTCACACAGTTTTTTTTTTTTTTTTTTTATCTGAAAAAAAGTGATTTCTATAATTTAATACACTTTTCTTTGGAGGCTTCCACCTGGCCACAAGGCTGACAGAACTGTGCACTCTAGCCCTAATTAGCCGGAGGTGTTTAATAATCTGTCCCAGGTGTGTGTTTAGGTGTGTGCATGCGAGTGTGTGGCAGCACATGCCCGCTTTGCGAGGACATTAATGTCTCATAAGCAGCATCTGTTTCAGTGCTGCTAACCTGTGGCTTCTCTGCTCTGAGATTCAGCGTCTGTCTTTCCCTCTGTCCTGCTAGAGGAGGCTGTCTCCCTGCTGCTCATGGCACGAACACACACACACACACACACACACACACACATGCACACACACTGCCAGGAAATCGTAATGTGCTCTCAAATCCTCAGCACTCGCCTAAAGGTGCAGCTTTTTTTCTCCCCATTCGAGCATCTCGTCCCTGAGAATGCTGGAGTTCCTGGCACCTTTCGCATGGATGCGTCTCCTGCTGCCTCTTTCTTTCTCTCTCACACACATTTTCTCTTATTTTCTCATCATGTGTTTTCCCCCTCCGGTTATATAGCTTTCTCTTTCTTTTGGGTTTTTCCAAGCCTCTCCACAGACCACAGAACATTACTGGTAGTAACTTTGACAAAATTCTGTGTGTGTGTGTGTGTGTGTGTGTGTGTGTCTCGTTGCCAGCCTTGTTAAAAAACGCCGACTGCCCACGTACCTCCCACGGCCCATACTGGTGCCTATTTTCCTCCAATGTAGCACACGTTCTGCTCATGTTCCTGCGAGCTAAAAGAAAAGCCTAGCGAGCATGATCAAACTGCAAATCTCTCCCGCAAAAGCTCATTATCTTCACACACACACACCTCACACACTCGCTCGCAGCTGGTCAAAGGTGCTAGAGATCACAGGGGCAAACAGGAAACGTGTAGGCTACTTTTACAGGTGCCTACATTCAATTAGTGATTGAGGTTTTGCATTGTAATTGTATAACTTGTGCTAGAAATCCTTCGGATTCACACCATTCGCCTCAAACGTTTGGTGTCCAGCATGAACAAAAGCTCACTATGTACACTGTAGTGTGAACGCAGTAACATTAACATTAGGGAAAACAGTTTGTCGAGCATCAAGCGTAGTTTCTTCCTGTGTGCAGTTCGGTATGTTCTTCTGGTTTAGGGACGGAGATGTACAAAGCTGGAGATTATGCATGAAGTACTGTATAGTTTCACTTTATTTAAATTTGCAAAAATCACCTATAACAAGTCTATGAAAAAGGTAAAAACGGTAATTGGAAATGAGATTGTGTACCTTAACCAGGGGTGGGAAATTTACAAAAAATAGAGGATTTAAAGTGAAAGTGTAAAGAATGCTTCAAAACAACTTAAATAGCTCATTTATCTTTTTTAGTCGAATGTAATAAAGTAAAACTTATATATATAAATGTTAAATAAACTTAAATTTTTAAAGATAAATTATTATAACCTTTAGAAACTCTAGACATGCAGCTAAAATTAGATTTAAAAAAAAAAAGGATGAAGGAATTCATCCCTGCCTCTAATCCTCCTGATATACTGTAGAAACAAAAATGCTTTCATTTTTCCTTTGGAAATTGTTTACGTAAGTGTTACATTTCAATAACACCCAAGTAGAAATGCAGAAATGCACCTAAATAAGTACTTATATGCAGGAACAAAGTGCAGGTAGTTAAGTATTTTTCACGTCTGTTCATCACTGCAAAGTGAAACAAGACAAGTTTATTTATATGCATTAAAACAGTGTATGTAGCTTGTAGTGTGGCTGCAACAGATATTTGTTAATTACTTCATTGCTTTTTGGATTAAAAAAAAAAACGTAAGGAATTTTACACATTGCACATATTTTTCTAAAATTATTAATTAATTTAAATCCTTGTCAGACTCAAGGTGTTTTTGTTTGTTTGTTTGTTTGTTTGTTTGTTTGTTTGTTTGTTTGTTTGTTTGTTTTTTGACTTCTGGACATTATTTTTTTTTTTTGCATGTTTTTTTTTAATGTTTGTTGAAATAAAATGAAAAAAAAAACTTCTTTATAGCCCAATTTATTCTGAAATATAGCAATTTACATGCAAGTAGTGTGAAACATGTAATACAAAAAACATGTAATGAGTCTGAAAGTTGCAGTGCCACAAACAGCCTAAGTTTCTGCATGTTAATTAGTTTTCCTCTAACTGTAGCTAAACGCCCGCTTTAAAAAGAAATGATCTTTTTCTTTGTTTCTAATCTGCATTTATTCCTATTTTTCATTTTCCTTTTTTTTTTTTTTTTAAGAAGAGAAAAAGACTGAATAGATGTTTTATAGACCCACACACGATGTGAACAAACACCCTCACGTATGGAGGAAAAACAAGAATGGCCCTGAGGGCAGCGGTTTCCAGCAGATGTCGGAGGAACTGGGAGCGCCATTCGACAGTGGCGCATCACATTTCCATTTGGCACGTCTCAGCTGCGTCTCTGAGTTATGATGGTCTGTGCCATTCTCAAGATGCTGCACCATTCAAATCTCATTCATTATGAATGCCAGTGATTGGGAACGCTGCCATCGCGACGGCCTGCTATAACCAACGACGCAGCACAGAGAAATACACGCTTTCACTACAAAGGATACTTTATATTGCGCCTGATTGTGGAAATGAAGATCAGGACGTAGGAATTGTGGAAGAATTGTAGAAGGCACAGCATCACATTCGCGCAGCGTCTTAAATCTCAAGCAGCAGAGTGAAGATTTTGTTGTTGATTGAAATGATGATTGAGAGAAACCACTTTTGTGTACCCCTTTTACTTCTGAGGTTTCTTCGTCTCCCTCACTTATGTATACATACACACGTATATACTGATATACTGTTTATTTCCTAAGGGATGAAAGAAGGAGACTTGAAAGTGAAAGAGTGACATAAAAGTATTGCCTTTCAATCGACATCGACAGCATTTTCTCTCCAGCCACACCTGAACGGCATCATTTGGGGATCTGTGACAAGTGAATGCTTGCATGTACGTATGCTTGTGTGTGTGTGTGTGTGTGTGTGTGTGTGTGTGTGTGTGTGTGTGTGTGTGTGTGTGTGTGTGTGTGTGTGTGTGTGTGTGTGTGTGTGTGCGCAGAGAGAAATACAAACAAAATATGGGCTCTGAAGCTACCACAGGACTATTATTTAAGACACTGTAATATGGCCCAGTACATGCAGATGTTTTGGGACATGATGCACATTTGCTTTCATGGCTGACTGACTTTGCTACACTCACTGCACACTAACAGCATGCGACAGAATGCATGATTCTAACCGCCTTTCCTTGTGCCCCTTCTCCAAACTCAGAATGGAAAAAACTTCCACCCTTTATGACCAACGGGTTACATAATGATACTGTATGATAGAAAGAGTGAGATATGAGTGAGTGAATAATCAAGGACAGTGCAGTGGGGTGTAGCATGATACACTGGCGGTTATTTTCCAATAACTAAACATTCAGAAGTCTATACCTCTTATACACTATAATATCTATTCTAATAATTATTATGAATATGCCAGACGAACAAACGTAAGAGACCAGGCAGACAGTGACAACTCGAGCTCTTTATAATTATTAATGAGAATAAAAGCACTGGAATAAGTTATGGCTGCGATGATTAGTTGACATAATCAACATACTGTATTTGTCGATGTGAAATCAGGGGCAGTATCTCTTCCACTCTCTGCCATGACGCCATTCACATGCCACTCTCTGCCATGATGCCACTGTACGAATGAAGGAAAGAGTATGAATGACGGTGAAACGGAGAGAGAGTCAGGGTAAAAAAGAGGCCAATACATTTAAACTGAGACCAAAACTTTTTAAAGTTTGGGAGCATTTTCATGAAAATAAACTGATGTCTGCGCCGTGGTGATGCACAAGTCTGCACAATGCACGAGCCTCCGAACTGCCATGAAAACTGTTACCATACCATCTAACATTAAGCTATCGCAATATTAATGTTAGTTTAGTTAGTATTAATCCTAATGTATACTAAACCTCCTCGATTTAACATTAGCTAGCCAGTCTGTGGGTTGTAAACAACAGTAATTCAGTTGGAAGTTATCCGATCAGTTAAATGGTTTAAGTACCGTAACATCCTTCTATAAGTGTCAAATAAAATTCTCCAAGCCTTGGTATATCAAAGATTATACATTTTTTTTTGTCAAAGAACACATTAAAAAAAAAAACATAAATTATTAGTCTTAGATGATGTGCAGCATCACATTTTAAGTCTTGCTATACAAATGATAAAGTATTAAAATTAGAACACTTACTCACCAATCAGATTTGAGAAATCACAAAGGCTGAGAAATAAAATAAGTTGGGTATTTGTGGCGCTACATGAAACCTACGGAATTCTTTAAAACTCACTCATCATCGCAACCTCAATCATCGTCTATACTGCTTTAGCCTGTATACAGGGTCGTCTGAAGCCTACGCCAGGGAACTTAGGGCACGACCTGCGCAGTGTGCCAATCCATCTCAGGGTACACACACATACACTTTCACACACTATGGGCCAAATTGGGAATGTGAATTAGCCTAAGCTGCATGCCTTTGGACTGTGGGAGGAAAACACCATGCACACAGACCCGAGGCAGGAATCAAACGCAGACCCTGAAGGTGCAAGGCGACGATGCTAACCAATAAGCCACTGTGCCGCCTCCTTAGAACTGATAAAAACGATATTGGGTCGTTTAAACAAAGCACTCAGAGTTAAGCCAGTTGGGGTTATTTTCCTGCAGAGTAAACATAAACAGCCTACTAAAAATCCATACATAAAGAATTTTTTTTTCTTTTTTTTTTTCTTATTTCCATTATTTACGATTTTGGTTTAAATATGAAAGCTTAATGTATGAGTGCAGGCATCATATCATAAAGCTCCCTTCACTAACCGTATACCATCAGAAGCATGCTGGTGCTCAATTTAGTTGAAGTGTCCTTGTTAAAGATGTCATAAAATATTTATCGCACAAATATAATTCGACATATGAGTTTTATGCATGTTGCCACAGACGGCAGCAGCGAGTGCTATAATAACACTTAAGCAGCCATAACATATGTTAGGAGAATGCATGCATGGAGATGACCACAATGTTTTATGGCATCTGTAATCCTTTCTTGGATTGAGGCACACTTGCAGATAGTCAGAGCAAAAAATCAAGATGAAGGCCATGTCTGCACTACAGTATTTGACTCCAGTGTTATATTTCACACCTTTCCTGATAGATAGATTATCAGAATTGGGAGTTACTTTCCAAGTCTGAAGCAGAGAACCACCGTGGATGATGCAGTTGCGCGAGTGGGTAATGTGCTGAAATTAAGCCTTTAGATATTGCCCCAGAATAGTCAGAGGCGCTGTGACATTTTCAAACGTGTTTGATTTCTACAAAGGGAGGAAGGAAAAAAGCCTGAGGATGTATAGTATTCTCTGCCTTCTTGTGCAAGGCGCAAAAGAGCAATACGTATTAGACTAGAGTCTGCTGTCATATCAGGTTTGCATTAACATAATTAACTAATAATGCACCCAGACATTTTTTGGCTTCAAAGTCTGATACTCTGAATAATCACTTTTCATGACTATTGTGCAAGACATATACCTTATACAGTGGGTGTGCAAAAGATGTTTTCACATTGCTCTGCATCTGAAGGAAAAAAATAACTTGGATAAGGATTGGGTTAAGAACTTTCCAACATGTTATTAAAACCTAGAATGATAGTGCTGACCTGCCAACTTCATGGAAGGAATGTGGTTGAAAATGAAAAAAAAAAAAAAAAAATCATAAATGACCATGATTGGAGATGATTTAATGCTTGGTGAAGTTACATCATATTAAATCAGTATCTATCTATCTATCTATCTATCTATCTATCTATCTATCTATCTATCTATCTATCTAGATAGATAGATAGATCTGTGTAGTCATAAGAAAACCACTTTTTTCTTATGACTACACAGCCTAAAAAGGCTTTAATGTCCAAGAAGGTATAAAGATTGAATTTAGAGCAATGTAAAACGGTCATGTGGTCTAATGAGTCTAGATCGACCCTATTCCACAGCAATGGGAGTGTCATGGGAAGCACCTAATTGATGCACCCATCATGCATAGTGCCCACTGTACAATCCTTCAGAGGCAGTGCTAATCTGGTGTTCAGGTTATTGCATTACTGCCTATTTGTATTTGCTGATGGCACGGCCATATTCCAGAACAATAACGGCAAAATTCATAAGGCTCAAACTGGGAAAGAGTGCTTTCAGGAGCTTCTGAATGAATCATTTTCACACATGAATTAGCCACCACAGAGTCCTGACATTGGCTCTAATAAAAGTCTCAATAGAAGATTTTGACCAAAGATTTATCAACTCTCAAGAGAAATAAATGTTATGAGGTATGGTGAATGTGCCATACAACTTTTCTTTTTTTTTTTTTTTTGTTTGGGGGGGAGCTGGAATTTTATATTAAAATTGTAACATGTAAAATATAATGTGACAAAATAGGGGGGAAAAGGCAATTTGAACACTGATTGCTGACTGTGAGCACATCATAATAACAATACACACTGTCTTTATTTCTTCCCGCTTTCTCACTCTCTCGTCCCCTTTTCTCAGGTTTCTCCTAACGAAATCTGAGCAGCTTACTGATTCGACCAGACAGATGGAGGTGTTCATCACATTACATGTAACCTCATTTTCCCAGCAGGTTCCCATTCATTGATCACGTCCACGTGTTGTCCATATTAATTTTTTCTACTTGGCTCAAAACGCCACTTCTGTGGACTGACAGCTTTTCCGCACGCAGCTCTTTCTTAGCACCTCTCTCTTTCCAGCGTGCTAAATGATCCTCATCAGCAACATCATCCCCAGAATTGGGAGGATAAATTGAATCACAGCGCAAATTTTCACATCCCTGCTATGCATGGTTAATTATGTACATATGGGTGCTTTCCCTGTGCCTCAGATTCTTCTTGCTACTTTCTCTTCTTCCGCTGCTCCACCTGTCTGAGGAATTGATGATGCTTTCATGGGGAATGAATCATCTCGGCTCTGTCGTGACATCCTAATATCACCACTCGCATTATTTCATTCACATGAAAGGCAATTTGGAAGTGATTTTGGGGATAAAGCTTCTGGCTGAAGTCAAGGGGCCGTTGAAGTGATGCTGATTAAACTTCTATTAGAATGCAACAACTGTGCACTTTCCTTAACGGCCGAGCAAGAAAATGAAGCCATAAAACCAATGTCACAATCACATTGAGTTGGAGCGGAGGCATGTACTGGGGGGTTGAAGCTCATTATGGAGCTTGTCACTTGATGTGTGTGAGGCACAGCGGTGCAGCAGTGGGATTTTGTTGTGCTGTATAACTGTGGTGCTCCTTATGCCCTTTGTAATTCTGTGCTCTTGAGTGTTGCTTTCACACACACCACACTGACAGCTCCTATTGCTCTGATGGACCCAACATAGTCCTGTCAGGAAGAGGTCACCTGCATCTGCTCGTCAGCTTTACCACCTCTGAAGCAGCAGCTAGTCAAGCTCAAAGTCAGCCTTCACGTCTTATTGTAGAGGCAGGCTGTGTGTGTGTGTGTGTGTGTGTGTGTGTGTGTGTGTGTGTGTGTGTGTGTGTGTGTGCGTGTGCGTGTGTGTGTGTGTGTGTGTGTGTGTGAGAATACTCTTCTTCCTGTGAAAACACCCACAGTGACCCATGTTATCAGTGACAAGCAGGGGTAGACTCCACAATGTGTGTCATGCATTGCTGGGACAGACCAAATAGTTTTCTTACGTCCTATTAACTGGAAAAACAAAGAAAAAGTGAAATGAAACTAAGAAAGAAAGAAAAAAACATTCACCAAAAACAAAAAAGTCAGGCAGACAGCCAAATTATAAACTGAACAAGGACAAGAAAGAAGACAGTAAGGATGCTGTCCTGTCATGGTTTACCTAGTGGTCACCGAGAGAACTGCAGGACCAATACACACTAAATATTAACACCCCAGGCATCTTCAGGACTAATTTCCTAAAGATGTCTTTAGGGTGTCTTTACAAAGTAATTAGGAACATCTTAGTCTCGTGAAGACGACCTAAAGACCTCTTGAGTTTTAATGATGTTCTACAGACAACCTGAGTGCTAGTCTGCATTCCCACAGGGTACCTGTCTAATCTTTAATGATTTCAGACTCCTAAGGATTTTTAACCCATAGGTAAAGAAACAGGTTAAATGTTTAGAAAAATAAAATAATAAAAAATAAAGGGCAAGATTGGTTTTCATTTTGTCGTGTAATTTCAATCGGTCCTAAATGAGCGATAATCAAACTAAACATTCTTATAGACAGTTCTGATCTTGGGAATCCCCAAATAATAATTTATATGTATATATATGATGGAGTGAAAACTCTCGAATGAATTAAATGAACTCTATAAACACATTCTTGGTATCTTGGTATTTACCTTCATTTGCATTCCTGCCAAACGTCTGGCTGCCAGAGATTGCTGTGGCACAATTCCTCCGACGTCTTAAAAGACTATGTTCAAATAAAGTACTTCACATGCAAGTAGTGTTGTCCCACTGCCAATTTCAGAAAGATAAGTATACTTTTAAGACTATGATATTAAAGCCACAAAAAAATATATATATACAGTAATAATTTTAGAAATCCATAAATTCATTAATTCATTCCTTCATTAAGTTAATTTAAAAAGGTGAACACTTTTCACTCAGCAGCTTGTTCTATAAAACCGAACAGATAGGTCCAAACAGAAAACACTGCAGTTCATTCATTCATCATACTTTATCCTGGCCAGGGTCAGAGTTGATCCAGAGCCTATCCCAAGAACGATATGTGTGAGGTAGAAATCCAGCCTGGATATCACTGTACATCCCAGGGTATCTCTCTCCCTCGCTCTCTCTCTCTCTCTCTCACACACACACACACACACACACACACACACACACACACACACACATACAGTACACACACACCTGTCGAGAAGAAATTTAGAATTGCCAACGTTTTTTGCTGGTGGTTTTAGGCACTCTTTACAAATGTGATGATCAAACTTGAGATAAACTGTAACCTGTTTCTTATCAGCAAGAAGCAGGTTACAGAGTTACAGGCTACAGGCTCATGAAATTTAGACAGTTTAGGACAATAAAAAAAAGGAAAAATTATCATACAATGTTTTTTTTTTCTTCCAATCTTCATTCTAATGTCTATGTCTCCTGTTGCTTCAAATTCATAAACACTTTTTTTTAATTCAAAACACTCTTACATTCATTCATTCATTCGTTCATTCATTCATACAGCTTATCCAGTATAGGGTTGCTCGGAGCCTGGAGCTTATCCCATGGAAGTATGGGAACAAGGCAGAGGACACCCTGGTTGGAGTGCCGACAGTCACACACCTGTTGGCGAGAACATGCAAACTCCATGCACACAGAGATGGGAATCAAGCCTACAGTATATATAAACTGCGCTGTTTAAAAGAACACATTACAATTACCATACTCAAACCACTATCTCGAAGAGTCATTGTAATTGTGCTAAACACGAAGCCATTCTACCTCCTCTAATGTACAGTATCAAGTAATTGTAATGTGTTCTTTTACCATTGATTTGTTATATGCTAGTAGTCTGTGACTATGAGTCTTCTCTCAAACACTCAGGGTCAATATACATTTTCTTTTTCTTTCTAGAAAGTTTTAAACAAAGCCATGATTTTTTATTTTATTTATGCTTTTAAAATTCCAGCATGCCACACATCTTCCAGTGGTTTTATTATAAAGACCTAGCCTTGAATATAAAAGAACTTGAGATGCTAACTAGAATTCCGTGCTTTACTTCTTCTTTAGTTCTTTTTAACCACCACCCCCCCTCCCCCCACTTTGTTCCTTCAGGATGAAAGGCACGATCAGTTGTATTGTTGTTATGTCTCACTACTATTCATAGTACTGCATCTGTGCATATCGTGTAGCGGTGTTGTTTTCCTCACTTTGCCGCACCTCCCACGATCATTTCATTTAGTAGGCCTGGCTCTACTCGTTTGATCTGGCTCTTAATGATTGCCCATGCTGCTGGGTTTCTCCACTGTTCCGTGTGTCATTGTGAACGGGAAGCCATGATCCAGTGCGTCCAGGAGTGAGTAGGGCGCTATAATTATCAGAAAGCCACAGCCACCATTGCTATCTCTAATTTGCGTTTGTTACCTGCCTGCGTCTTTTTCCTCAGCCACCAAGTGTGTTTGAATAAAGATAGAAATTGGAGAGTGTGCCGAGACCCTACACTCAGTTCTCCTGCCACGTGTTTGGAATTCTTAATCACGGTGCGTGTAGTGTTGAGGGAGAGCTCCATGCTTTAGCATCTGCTATGGGTTTTCAGCCACCTGTTTTTATGCGAAATTGGAATTTGCTCGCACGAAGAAAAAAAAATACAGAGAAAAATAAACAGATAAATAAATAAATAAATAAATAATGTTTAGCTGAGCTGAAAAGTTCATGCATGGACGAAGAAAAAATGTGAAGGACGATAGAATCTGTTGAGAATAACTGGACATTTTCAGTAACGTTCAATTGAATGTAAGTCATATAGCGCTTTTAACAACAGGGTCAGAAAGCAGATTTATAGAACCACAGATGTAGATTTAGAAAGGGGTTAAAATGATGTGCTATATGAAGAGTTTCACAGCAAAATGAAATAACTCCAAAAAAAAAAAGCAAGAAAAAAAAATATATATATATAAAATAATATACTGTATAGACACCTTTGTATGTCAGAGAATAATAATTGGCTGAAATGAGTAAAAGCATGAAAATGGACTTTATCGTGTTCTGCTGTCAAACTGTTTAGATGAGCACAGGACAGTTTTTATGATTTAACTTCATGACTTTAACTGTGGCACGGGTAAGAGGTGGGCATAAACTGTTTTTGCTGCAAAAGGGCAAACCTTTAAGGTATCCATGTGGAACCATCCACAACAGCAGAAAATGATTCACAAGTGCAGAGGTCCAGCATCAGCGACATGCCTCCTGTCACATGCAACATGCCACTTCAGGAGCAGAACCTTTGGAACTATTACAATAAGCTTTTGATAAATGGTAAGAATTCAAATTGCTTCAACCATGCCAAGTGCACCCCTAGCACTACATCCTTTTTCATGAAAAGTCGAAACATGGCTTTTAAGTAAAAATTTGTTTTTTAGCTATGTCAAATTTCCTCATCACACCCCTAGTTACACTCTTAGTCTTTTTCAACTTTGCAAATAATAAACAATTATTTATCGATTTGTCAGCCTTAAGCACATAAACATCACACACGAATTTCCCTCTCCATTATAAATCTCCCAGCATTCAGCAGCTGTCGCCATAAATCAAAGTGCTGAGCCTGTGACAGAGTGTAAAAATTAATTACTGCATACTTTACAGAATCAACACAAGTACAGACAAAAATGCAAGGCATGCATATTTATTTTCCCCTTTTATCCATCCCTGCTAGGGTGATAGACCGGAGTTATGCTTATTAGCACCGGGCCGGGGTTTTATCTTCCCGGCCTATTATTCAATAACTACAGTAAAAGTAATGGGAAAAGAATGTTAATGTTTAAAAGTAATGTGATGCTTATATACACACATACGCACACAATATCCCCAGGTACACACCCTTTCACACGATAATACCCAGTTCGCAAAGCTCTGGATATATTTCTCGCAATAAGCTGCTCCGCAGTATAAACCTCCTTAAATGTGGTTTGTTTAGAAAATAACCTCAGCATTTATATTGCTTTGTTGTTTAAATCTCATTAATGTTTCAGGCGTTTTTTGTTTTGCATAAAACAGCGCTTCAAAAGTCTATGGGTGTAGTCTAGTTTAATTTTTGTCCTGTTAGTGTTGCTGTAGTTTAGTGCTGTTTGAACTGAATACATGCTGTACAGTATGTCTTTGCTACAGTGCTCAGGTGTGGTCAAATATATGAACACTTCTATTGTAAGAAGTTACACATGTACAGTCTTATGCAAAAGTTTAGGCACCTCTTGATAAATAACAGATCTGACAGTCTCTCTTGGAAATGAAAAAAATGCACAATATTTTCAGCAAACATTGGTGCATAGTTACTTTTTAGGTCATAAATTGAACAAAAATAAAAACATTATTGTGGCACTTTGCAAAAGTTTGAGCACCCTACATAATCAATACTTAGTAACACCTGCTCTGGCAGATATCACAGCTTGCAAACGCTTTTTATAGCCAGCTAAAAGTCTTTCAATTCTTGCATTTGGGATTTTCTCCCATTCATCCTTGCAAAAGGCTTCAAGTTCTGTAATATTCTTTGGTCGTCTTGCATGCACAGCTCTTTTAAGATCTACCCACAAAGTCTCAATAATGTTTAAATCGAAGGACTGTGTTGGCCATTCCAAAACCTTCAGCTTCACCTCTTGAGATATTCCATAATGAATTTCAAGGTGTGTTTAGGATCATTGTCCTGTTGTAGAAGCCATCCTCCAGATTTCATCTTGACCTCCACAGTTCCACTGAACTGCCATCTCTTAATTACATTTCTCACTGTGGAAACTGCAAGCTGACAACACTTTGCTATCTTCTTGCATTGTGGGCATCAATAACTTTCATTTTCAGTGACACAGTCTTACACAGCTGCTTAGAGAAACCCATGGTTGTTGAGTGCCCGCAAATGTATGCACAAGGTTTGAAGAGTGAAAGTATTTGTAAAGCTTTGAAACTGGCATTTACTAATGACAGCTGTTGCCATGCATCAGATCTAACGAGAACTGATTAAGGTCTGAAACCTTGCAAAAAGAATCTGAGACTCTGGAACTCTTAAGGTGCCCAAACTTTTGCACAGTGTCATAATAATGTTTTTATTTTTTATTTTTGTTTAATTTATGGCATAAGAAGTAATTATGTTTGCAGAAAATATTGTGCATTTTTTCCATTTCCAAGAGAGACTGTGTTAACATCTTTTCAATAAAAAAATCACCAAAATCTGTTATTTATCAAAAGGTGCCTAAACTTTTGTATAAGACTGATGTATGGAGAATAAATGATAATATGTGACTATAATATGTGTTGGTATGGTGATCTTTCTCTTGTGAAGAGACACACATTCGTTTAAAAAATAAAAAAATAAAACAAGACTAAAGTGTCAGTGGTTTGTAACTGCCTGTGGTACAGCAGTAATTGTGAAAGACTTAGGGCTTGTTAACTTCAAGAAGAATAATGTGACAGGCTGTGGGGTTAATGCTTTCTTCCTGCTATAATAAATAAACTTAATAGAGATTCTCTGGTTATATAAACATTTAACTATAAATGGATAAAGAAAAGTAATGTGTCATTCTTTAAGTATTGGAAAATTGCTTTGCTATGAAAGAAATAACATGTGTTGTTGCTAGAAAATGCTGAGCTGGTAACAGTGACTTTACTCCATGTCCCCATCGCTCTGAAATAGGGTCAATCTGAAGTCATCAGACAACATGACCCTTTTCATTGCTCTAAATTTGAGTCCTTTTCTTCTGATTAGTCTTATAGGCAAGTGGTTGTCTTATGGCCATGGAGCTATTTAGTCCCAATCCTACAGTGCCTTGCAAAAGTATCCATGCCCTTGAACTTTTCCACATTTTGTCATGTTTCAACCTCAAAAATAAATATATTTTATTGGGATTATATGTGATAGACCAACACAAAGTGGCACGTAATTATGAAGTGGAAGGAAAATTATACTGTAAATGGTTTTACCATTTTTTTTTACAAATCTGAAAAATGTGCATGCATTTGTATGCTAAAATTCAGTGGAACCAATTGCCTTCAGAAGTCACCTAATTAATAAATAAAGTCCACCTGTGTCTAATTTAATACTAGTATAAATACAGCTGTTCTGTGAAGCCCTCACAGGTTTGTTAGAGAACATTAGTGAACAAACAGCAACATGGAGCCCAATGAACACACCAGACAGGTCAGGTATAAAGTTGTGGAGAAGCTTAAAGAAGGGTTAGGTATAAAAAAAATATCTCAAGCTTTGAAGATCTCCCGGAGCACTGTTCAATCCATCGTCCGAAAATGAAAAGAGTATGGTACAACTGCAAACCTACCAAAACATGGCTGTCCACCTAAACCGATATGCCAGGCAAGGACAGCATTAATCAGAGAAGCACCCAAGAGGTCCATGGAACCTCTCGAGGATCTGCAGAAATCCACAGCTCAGGTCCAACAAATTCTAATTGTTGTTGTTGTTATTTATTTGTTTTGTTGTTTTGTTTTGCTTGATGCAATAATTGCAGGGCAATAATGTGATTTCTGAAACTGAAATCTTTTTTGGCCAGGCCGTTACCATTGATCAGCCATTACATTACAACACAAAACGTCTCGGGTTACTTTGCTGTAACTCTGTTCCCTGAAAAAGGTATTGAAAACGCTATGGGAATGTCCCTTTGTTCAACCGGTTGTGAAGCACATGTGTGTCAAACATGTCAAACTTTGGCTTATAAAACCTTATTAAGACCGCACTGTCTGGACCCTCAGGGTTGTGTAGTGTGCGCACAGTCACCAAAGAGGTCTCAGACATAATTCTTGGATTCTGACTTGAGGACTCACGAGCCTGGAGTGCCATGGACATCCAAACTATAAAATCTGACAAATGTGTGCGGAGAGGTCCAACTTGCCTTGCTACAAAGGGGCACCTCTCAGCACTGAAACAATTTGGCAGTGGACTGGGTCTACATGTTTTACTATGCACCAATTTTCAAATATACTCCATTTGAGAGCATAAGTTCTCCTAGTGGAGGGAGCCCTAGCACTTAGTATAGTTTTAAGTACACCGGCTGGAAGACCAGCCTCTCTTGATTGGTCCCCCTCAGGGGCCAAACATGAAGGTTGAAGAGATCGGGCCGGGGATGAAATATTGTCCCCTGCGCCTGAGATAGAAGATCCCTCCTCACTGGAATCACACATGGTGAGCCATCGAGGAGAGATATTAGATCTGAGAACCACTCTTTGGCTGGCCAGCGGGGCGCTATCAATAAGAGGCACAAGCCCAGTTGACGAACATTTGCCAGGATTCCCGAGAGCAGAGCTATCGGAGGAAATGCCTAGAGACGTAGTCTGGGCCACGTACAGGTATGGGCCATCGCATCCAGACCTAGGAGAGCTGGAGGACTCTGAAAGTAGTAAAGGGGACATTGTGCTGTTTCTTGCGAGGCAAAGACGTCAACCTCTGCTGCATGAAATCTCTCCCAGATTTTATTGACTACTTCGGGGTGGAGTTTCCATTGCCCAGGTGTCACAGTTTGTCTGGATAGTAAATCTGCTCCCACATTTGTATGCCCCAGAATATAAATCATCCTGAGGGACAGGAACTGGTGCGCTAGCCTGTTCAAGCGGAGCAAGCGCAATCCGTCCTGGCGATTTATTTACAAGACCACCGTAATGTTGTCCACCCACACTGGGACATGATAGCCTCTCAACTGCTGGAGGAACTATTTCAGGGCCAAAAATAGAGCCATCATTTCGAGGCCACCTAAGACCCGCACCCCAGCCTATGAGGGAAGCGTCTGTCGTTAGCCTTGCGAGGACAACACAGACCTAGAGTGGGATCCAAAGTCAAAAACCTGGGTCTGAACCATATAGAAAGGGTACGAAGCCCTTGGTGCGTAACCCTTATTTGCCTCTGGAGATTGGCTCTTGGATGAAATCCCCTGGCTTTTAGCCACAACTGAAATGATCTCATGTGCAGAAGGCCCAAGAGTATCACCGTGGATGCAGTTGCCATGAGACCTAGCACTCTCTGAAAGTAGTGAAAAGTTACTTTCTGGCCTAGCTTGATCTCCTTTAGGGTATTGAGAATGGATTCGACACAGCGCAGGACAGCTGTGCCTGCATTACGGTCGAATCCCATGTGACACCAAAATATGTCGTACTTTGAGCAGGAAAGAGAACGCTTTTTGTGCCGTTGAGCCTCAATCCTAAAAAAAAAATCCTAGGACGACATCTCGATGTCGAAGCGCTAGCTCCTGAGACTGATCCCTAGTCGTCTATATAATTCAAGATACTGTACAGATGCCCTGGAGTCGTAAAGAAGCCAGGGCTGCATCCATAAATTTGGTAAATGTGGAGGGTGACGGGGCTAGGCCGAATGGAAGAACCCGATACTGGTAAGCTTCACCCCTGAAAGCGAACCTCAGGAACTTCCTGTGTTGTTGCAATATTTCTATATGAAAATATGCTTCCTTCAGATCGATTGTCACTAACCAATCCTATTGACTGTCAAAATTCTGAACCTGTATTTTTTTTTTAGATGGCAGTTCAACCCGCGAAGATCCAAAATTGGACGCAACCCCCCTTGCCTTTCTTGGAAACCAAGAAATAGCGACTGTGCTGTAATAGCCTAACTCTCTGTCTGGGAGGGGAACATGTTCTATGGACCCTTTCCCTAGCAAAGTCTGTAATTCCTGACTCAACAGAGGTGCTCGTACCGGTTTCACGTTGAAACATGGAGGACGATGATCAAATTAAATCCTGTAGCCTCTCCCTACAGTGCTTTGGACCCAAGGATACATGGCTGGCCTGGCAGTGGCTTTCATGCTGACAGTTTCTTCAAAAGTCATTTTGGCTAGATGGGGGTTGTTAGTTGTTCGGCATCCTGAAATGTGCAGGAGGCAACCGAACACCCAACACTTTGCTGGAGACCTCTGTTCCCCCCAAACACTAATTTATGACAGAGATTGAACGCCGGCCTCCTGAGGGTGCCGGGAAGGAGACTTTATTCCATGATGGAATTTTATGCACCTCTCCCCGAGGGGAGACACCCTCACGGGCCTGGGCGCATAAGCGTCAGGACTTTTCTTTGTGGAGATAATACTCCTCACGTCTGGTCTCCTTGACGCGGATTGCGAACCTCTACAAGGGGGTGCATGGCTTGCCACACTCACCTTCTGTGTCTTCTGTGCTCTGTATTGTGTAGGTTCCCTGTGTGCCACCTGGGCAGATCTGGTCCTTCATGTCCCTCATGACTCCACAAGATCATATCCTTTGGGTGCTGTGAGTTGCAGAGTGGGGTCTCCGTGGATTGGACTTGTTTGTTACATAGGTGCTCAGTCAAAATTACTTTTTTGGTGCATTGGCTTCTCTGTGGGATTGAAACAGTTGTGCTGGCCTTTGGTCCCTGTAGTCATGGATGGTGTCACCACATTAATTGTAGACAATTGATAATGTCAATTTCTTAATATTATTTGGTTTTAATGGCATGACTGATCTAAAGACATTTCAGACATGAATAATCGTGAATATACAGTATCCCTGACACTGAACCCAGCTCTGTGCACGTGCATACAAGTAAACAGTAAGCTAATGTGGAGTCTGCAGTGAAAATAGACTGATTCTGATCAACAACTAAATTATATGTAAACTCAGCAATGGAGCACTGCAGACAACATTAACTGGCAAATACAAACATGGAATAGAAAATCTACATAAGCAGCATCAGAGATATTAGTACCAGTATAAGAGCGAGAGAGAGAGCTTAGAGCTTTCACACCTGCTTCTGTCCATCTGTCTGTGCAGGCCAAGCTGACCAGAGCAACACTGGACCTCAGAAAGAGCAGCATGGGCGCCAACACACACACACACACATGCACACACTTTTTTATTTTTGTTTTTGTTTTGTTTAAATTATACTTGAAAATAAGTTTGCCAAAAGTCCTCACATTATATGAAAAACCCCATACTAATTTGTACACCTACACTCATGCACTCATCACATGAGTATGAACAAACAAATGCCCCAAAACACACACATGCAGGCACCCACACACACAACACCTCAACACCCACACACAAGTCAACACGTTTACTTACAACCACCTAAAATTACCAAAGAGTACATATGTAGTATCGGTTCAACCTCTCTCTCTCTCTTTCTCTCTCTCTCTCTCTCTCTCTCTCTCACACACACACACACACACACACACACACACACACACATACACATACACACGCATACCTCATTATGCAGTCGTCTTGTTCTAGAGACAATGCCTGGCTGAGGTGCAGTGTCTCCTTAAGGCCCTGTGGCTCTGTTGGTGGCCTTGACTCCATCTGCTCATCCTGTTCGACAGGGGAACTCTAACTTTTTTGACACCAGGGAACCCTTTAACCTTTAAAAACATTCCTCAGATTCATTCCAAACGATATAAAAACTATTCAAATTATTTTCAACAACAGTTAGTCCACGTTTTCGTATTTATATTACGTATATTAGTATTTAGTGACTGTTTGTTTGTAAATCGCTGAAATTTGAATCAACCCATTTGAACCCACTGAAGTCACATGACCAGTACCACACACAGAGACCCTAAATACAGCATAAAGCGATATAGACGACGAGTGAGTGATATAT
Source organism: Clarias magur (assembly GCA_013621035.1). Lineage (NCBI taxonomy): Eukaryota > Metazoa > Chordata > Actinopteri > Siluriformes > Clariidae > Clarias > Clarias magur. The sequence continues at coordinate 1,210,776 of QNUK01000035.1, read as the reverse complement.
ACGTATGTGTGTGTGTGTGTGTGTGTGTGTGTGTGTGTGTGTGTGTGTGTGTGTGTGTGTTGTATTCTGTAACTGGTGGTATAATTGTATAATTATTGATATAATAAGTGACAATGTTCATGTGTTAATGTGCACTGCAGCAGAGCAAAAAAAAAAAGAAGATAAAAAAAAAAACCTTGATATGCTTCACAGACCACTCAAGGTTTTTCATTTATCAAAGAAGAACAGAGTTTGGACCAAGCACTAGAACAGTGTAATTTATCAATTGTGCACACTCACAGCCAGGGTTGCTGAATCACATTTATTACATAAATTTGAACAAGTTTTTGAATAAGATTGAGAATGGAAACAGATTTTCAACAAAAGTTTCAGGTGGTGGCTGGTTATAAAAAAACCCTGAAGTAAATCTCATAAACATAAGCAGATGCATGGAAAAATAAAGAGAAACATTAAATCATAAGAGCATGTTCCAGTGGAACTGCAAGGCTAATGATCGTTAGTTTTTTGGATTCCTCATTATATATAAACCGTCTAAATATTAATTGGAATGGGGGTTATGAAACAGATATTAGCCATATTAGACACATATTAGAAGTAAAAGGGTAAAAGATGTATTACAGATATAACTAAGAAACACTGAAAATTTCAAATTTCAAAATCCCTAATATTTGGGGTTAATTTTAGGTCTATTTGTGCAGTTTTTAGGACGGGAGATTTTCTGGCAACCCTGCACATGGCTATTAAAATAAATAAATTAATTAATTAATTAATCCTAAATTATCTAAATAAAGTGTTCTGCATAGTCAAACTTATTTACATAAAAACACCACCATGAATGGTGAACAACTTCAAGGCACAATTGTACAGTATTGAGTACTGTACATAATCTTTTTTGCCCTACTAACATTTGAAAAATCTGTGATCACATGGAAATTCACATTAACGTTGTCTTGTTCTTCTGCCAGATTTATCAATTAATGTACATTTTATGTCTTTCATTCATCTTCTAAAACATTTATTCTGATACAGAGTTGCAGGACCTGAAGCTCATCCCAGGAGACTTGGGGCATGAGGCAGTGTACACCCTGGACAGGGTCCATTGCCAGTCCATCACAGGTGACACACAATTAACCTAATTTAATTCCAAAGTCTTTGGAAACCGGAATACTCAGAGGAAACACACCATGCATGGGGAGAACATGCTAACTCCATGCACACACAGATGACAATCGAACCCTTGACAATGGAGATGCAAGGTGACAGTGGTAGCCAAGTGCTAGGCCACCACGTCACCTAATGTGTATAATGTGTCAGTTTTTGACTTGTAGTTGGTTGGAAATTTGTTGGTTGGAATATACTAAAAACCTTACAGTAGAAAAGGCTGAGGTTGTTTTTGTTCTTTTTTCCTAAAATTGGGACAAGTTGCTGCCAGACATCAAATTGCACTAGGCAAGGGAAATTGACTGATCCGTCCTAAAAAGGACATTCAATGAAAACACAAAATCTTCATGCAAGGCAACTCAATCCATCTTTAGCTATGCTTTTAATCTGATTTTACTTTACACTTCATTTCTGATATTTCATCTGTCTGCACCGTTTGGTGATCAGCATCTTTGAGCAATTACTTTCCTTTACGCTGACATGATTGACAGGTTGTGTGATGAGAGTGATCAGTTTACCCATGATTACACTTCTTTACCACTAGTTTCTGCAAGCATATGGCCATGAGTAGGTCTAAATATGTACCACCATGCATACACACATTCAAATATGCACACACACACACACACACACACACACACACACACACACACACACACAAAAGCATTAGCTTAAAATGTGCATATGGATGCATGGTTACACACAATGCTACAGTAGGCATATCCATGGGTGATAAATGAGACCCCAGATTCGGGACACTTTCATTGTAATTCAATGCATACAGTGTCTGATATGTGAAAAAGTTATTTCAGATGTTGTTCAAGATTTTGTGCTGTCTGCATAACAGAAAAACACATTAAATTACTCTCAATCAGATCTGAGGCACATTTGTTTGTGTTTTCAAATCTCATTAGAATTTTTAAATATGCAACTCAATTTACAAATTGGATTTCATGTATTTTTGGAACTTGCTGAAATCAAAGATTTGTAGCATGGAGACATTTATATAAAAAAAATGGCAGTTTTTTTCCCCCTTTGTTTCAAATAATCTCAGCATTAGTAAATATACATAATGTAGATTATAGAGATGTAATTTGAGATGTGAAAAGGGTTTTATATAATGTTGCAGATGCTGTGGTTATGCTGTGTGCAAAAATAAACAGTTGTCTATAGTAAAAATGTGTGTCAATGTGAGACATTCCAAGGCGAAATAAAAGATGAAGGATATGAGGCAGCTACTATACAATCACCTTTTTTGTTTCAGGCCATTTTCATTGCCAGGTCCAATTTTGTGCTTGTTTGGGATAGGGAGTCATTATCAAAGCATTGCTTTTTACTTTATTTACACACACAGTCACAAAATGGTAGTCACTATGCTCAACTATTTTCCTATTCATTATTATTTTCCTGGTACAGTACCAACATTGAAGCAGTGATGAACATCTGATCATCAAATCTATAGACATAACATTAACATCATACAGTATAACATTAACACTTATCACCAGCAAACTGGTTACAGAATCATAAGCACCCGGGCCAGCCTGTTTAATCCAATCCCATGGAAAAGCCAATTCAGCACAAATCGCTGACGAAAGTTCAATGCTGGCCACAATAGAAAGGCCCCAGAACATCCAGGGCACCACAGCCTACCGCGCTCAGGGCACATCGGGCAAAGAGCCCAAGGTCGCCGACCCAGCCATGGGATGCGCTGTACAAACAATTCTGTTTCACAGAGGCCCCATCCCACCACTCACAGAGCCCAAAGAATCTGCTGCCAATGTCCTGGAGCCAGATACCACAGCACACCCCCAGAGGTGTTGTGGAGGCATGCCCAAGGGGCCAGAGCTGCCCAAATGGCACAAGAGGAATACTACACCATACTAGGAATAATGTTTTGCATTGTAATGTTATGGGAGATTGGTCTATCTGCAGTTCAAAAATTGCTTTCCAGAATGTCCCTCTTTGCTGATATAATAACAAAAATGACAAACGTCCAGTCTTAAATGAATGCTTGTTTACTAGATTTTGGAGCATGGCTGTGTGGATTTGTGCTTAGTTGAGGTCATGGCTCTGTGCAGGACTCATGTGAAAATGTCCCATTATGTGAATAAGTACAAAGAGATTCGTTGTTATGACAGTATAATGTTAATCATACTCAAAAGAAAAAAATAAATAAATGTTATGCTAAAGGTGATGAAAGCAATTTTTTATGATAACTGACACCAGTTAATGTGCCCATGCCCTGATGGGTTATGCGTTATGCTCAGCTGCTTTAACTACCCAAATATTGGCTAAATATAAGCCAGCCACTGTCATTCCTACCCTTATCTTTTAGGTTGTTCAGCATATTCATGATTATTTATGACCCACAAAAATTTTAATTAAAAAACTGTTCTAAAATTTTTTTGCAATGTATTTAATTGTTTGCAATAAATTTATATTAAAATAACCTTTGCAAACATTATAATTTGTTTACTACAAGGCCTGTGTTAAATATTCCAGTTGCCCTTAATCATCCAATTGCATTTTTTTTTTTTTTGTATTTAAAACAAAGTTTTTGAAATGTAATTTAATTAAAACAATCTATTTTATGTGTAACTAGTTTACAATAAATTATAAAATGAGAATTATTTTTGGGCAGCATGGTGGCTTAGTTGTTGACACTGTCACCTTGCACCTTCAGGGCCAGGTCTGGGTTTGTTTACCACCTCAAGCCCCCCAGGTCTGAGAAAACCATGTATATAGTATAAAGCTTTATAGACAGCAAGTTTTACTTGCTGTTTTAAAGAATTACTTTATGTACCAATACATTGGTATGTACCAGCCATACAATTAAAACCACTTGTATATGTTTCTCTTATGCCACCAAAACTGCTCTGACCCAGTAAGGCCTGGACTCTAAACCTTTTAGGGCGTTTTCACACTGGGGTCCCGGATCCGTTTAAAGTATTTTCTATGGTACTAAGTTGTAAGGTGGGGCCCCCAAGGATTGGATGTGTTTGTTCAACACATCACACAGATTGAGGTCTGGGGAATTAGGAGAACAAGTTAACATCCCAAAGTCTTTGTCATGTACCTCAAACCATTTCTAAACAATTTTTGCAGTGTGGCAGGACACATTATTCTGCTTATAGAGACCACTGCTATTAGAAAACACTGCTACAATGAACGGGTTTACTGGGCCAGCAGCATTGTAACCCTGTTCCGTGATAAAGCGGGAACGAGATGCTGCGTGAAAACGCTATGGGAACATCTCTTTGTTGCCCGGTTGTGAAGCCTGAGCATATCAAAACCGCCGAATACCTTCGGCTTATAATCTGTGCCAGGCATGACGTCACAGAATAAGGTGCACCTGCAGGTTATAAATAGGAGTGAACCGGAAACATCCTCAGGTCAATTTTGTCTGAAGGACGTCCAGGCACGCCAGCAGTGTGGCATCGGAACGCAGCATCTCGTTCCCGCTTTATCAGGGAACAGGGTTACAGCCAAGTAACCCGAGACGTTCCCTTTCAAAAGCTACACTCGATGGTGGGTAAAAACACTATGGGAACGAGAATACCAACGCCGCCGCACCGCAAGTGTCTGGACCCCCAGGTTGTGTAGCGTGTGCGCACAAGCCGAGGAGGTCTCAGACCTAGCTCTGGGATGCTGACTCAAGGATCCGCGAACCCGTAGTAGCATTGACATCCAGACTATAAAATCTAACAAAGGTGTGTGGAGAGGACCAGCCCGCCGCATCACACACCTGCTGCAGGGGGACGCCTCTGGCCAAGGCAATCGATGAGAGAATCCCCCTGGTTGAGTGAGCCCTGATTCCTAGAGGCAAAGTGTGACCACGCGCCTCATAGGCTAGGGCAATGGCATCTCTCACCCAGTGTGACAGAGTCTGTCTAGTGGCAGCCGCCCCCCGGTTGCGACCCCCATGGCAAATAAAGAGCTGCTCTGACTTACGCCAATGGCTAGTGAGGTGGACATAGATCCGAAGAGCACGTACTGGACATAGTAAGTGAAGTGTTTCCGTGTTCTGGAGCTGTGAAAGGCGGAGGACAGAAGGCCTCGACAACCACTGGGTGCATGGTCGAGAATGGAACCTTGGGAAGATAGATCGGGTGAGGATGCAGAATAGCTTTGACTAGCCCAGGGGCAAAGTCTAGGCAGGATGGGGAGACTGACAGAGCCTGCAGATCCCCAATCCTCTTCAAAGAAGTAATAGCCATAAGAAAAACCATCTTAAGAGACAGAAGCCTGACAGGCGCTGACTCTAGTGGTTCGAAAGGGGTGTCGGCCAGGCCTTCGAGTACGATAGTTAAGTCCCATGAAGGGACCATCGCTCTAGTGGGCGGCTTCAACCGTTTAGCTCCACGAATAAAACGGGCAACCAAATGGTGCTTGCCCACAGAAACACCATCATTCAGAGCGTCGAAAAGTCGAAATAGCGGCTACGTACGTTCTGAGCGTACTAGGGCATAAGCCCGAGGACAACTTTTCTTGCAGAAACTCCAGCACTGAAACAATCTGGCAGTGAACTGGGTCTATATGTCTTGCCATGCACCAATTTTTAAATACACTCCATTTGAGGGCATAAGTTCTTCTAGTGGAGGGAGCCCTGGCACTTAAAATAGTTTCAATTACGCTGGCTGAAAGCCCAGCATGTCTTAGTTGGTCCCCCTCTGGGGCCAAACGTGAAGGTTCCAGAGCTCGGGCCAGGGATGAAATATTGCCCCCTGCGCCTGAGACAGAAGATCCCTCCTCACTGAAATCACCCAGGGTGAGCCGTCGAGGAGAGATATTAGATCCGAGAACCACACTCTGGTCGGCCAATGGGGCGCTATCAATAAGAGGCGCAACCCCTGTTGACGGACCCTCGCCAGGTCTCCTGGGAGCAGAACTATCAGTGGAGATGCATAAAGGCGCAATCTGGGCCATGTGTGGGCCATCGCATCCAGACCCAGGGGAGCTGGAGGAGTCAGAGAGTAGTAAAGGGGACATTGTGCTGCCTCTTGCGATTCGAAGAGGTCCACCTCTGCTACATAAAATCTTTCCCAGATTTGACTGACTACTTTGGGCTGGAGTTTCCATTCCCCATGTGTCACAGTTTGTCTGGATAGCTAGTCCACTCCTACATTCATATGCCCTGTGTACAAGTGATGAACAGTCATCTTCTAGAAACTCCTGGCTTGATTTCCTTCAGGGTGTTGAGAATGGATTCGACATGAGCAGGAGACAACTGTGCCCGCATTGTGACCGAATCCCATGTGACACCCAAATATGCTGTCCTCTGAACAGGAAGGAGAACGCTTTTTGTGGCGTTGAGTCTCAATCCTAAAGAATGAAGATGGGCTAGGACGACATCCCGATGTTGAAGCGCTAGCTCCTGAGACTGGACCAGAATCAGCCAGTCGTCTATGTAATTCAAAATAAGGATGCCCTGGAGTCGTAAAGGAGCCAGAGCTGCATCCATGCATTTTGTATATGTGCGGGGTGACAGAGCTAGGCCAAATGGAAGGACCAAATACTGGTAAGCTTCGCCCCCAAAAGCAAACCTCAGGAACTTCCTGTGCTGTGGCAATATTTCTATATGGAAATATGCGTCCTTGAGATCGATTGTCACAAACCAATCCTCTAGCTGAATTTGAGAAACAATCATTTTGACAGTCAACATTTTGAATCTGGATTTCCTGAGATAGCGGTTCAAGCCACGAAGATCCAAGATCGGACGCAACCCCCCCCCCTCTCTTGGGCACCAAAAAGTACCCACTGTAGTAGCCCGACTCTCTGTCTGGAAGGGGAACATGTTCTATGGCCCCTTTGCCCAGCAGAGTAACTCCTGGGCCAGCAGATGTGCTCGGTCCGATTTCACGGAAGTGGAGACCACGCCGTTGAAACGCGGAGGACAATGTGCAAACTGAATCCTGTAACCTGTGCCTACAGTCTTTTGTCCCCAAGGAGATATGCCTGGCAGTAGTTCCCACGCTGCCAGCTTCTCCGAAAGGGGCACAAGCTTTGACACTTCGGCTGGATGGGGGGTGTTGGGTATCCTGAAGTATGGCAGGAGATGCCCGAACACCCAACTTTTCATTGGAGACCGGCGCTCCCCGAAACACCAATGGTAGCGGGGATTGAACACCGGCCTTGCAGGAGTGCCAGGGAGGAGCCCCTGTTCTGTGATGAAAATCCAGACGCCCCTCCCTGGGGGGAGACACCCCCACGGCCCCAGGTGCACAAACCTCAGGGCTTCTTCTTCGAAGAGAGGAAGCTCCTCAGATCCGGTCTTTTTGAAGCAGATTTCTGAGAAGAGCGGCGAGCCCCACCCCAGTCTTTACGAGGGGGTGTGCAGCTGGTCACGCTCTCTTTCTGCACCTAACGCCTGATAGGGGCCAGACCTGGCCGGGGCCGGGTGGCCGACGGTCCCGGTTCTTGAGCACGGTGGGAAGGAACCTCCCAAAGGCCTGTTCATATAACTTCGCCTCCCAAAACCTAGTGGCGACGGAATTAACAGCGTCGCCAAAGAGGCTGGAAGGCGAGACGGGGGCATCAAGGAGGATAGCACGATCCTTATCCTTGATGCCCGTGAGGTTCAGCCACAGATGCCTCTCCGTGGATACCATGGCAGCCATAGAACGGCCTACAGCCCGGGCCGTCTGCTTGGTTGCACGGAGAGACAGGTCTGTGGCTCAGCGCAGCTCTGCAAACGCAGTGTAGTGAAGCGCCAGCCTGACCTGCTGCCTGAAAAGCCTTCCCCACCAAAGCAGATGTCAATCTACACGGTTTGAAGGGAAGGGTAGGCTTTTTCAAGGAAGATGATGTCCCAGGAGAGAGATAACCCGCAAGCATCTTTTCTATCTGGGGCATCATCGTATAACCACGTGCTTTCGCATCAGCGATATTCGAATAAGTCGAAGTCGATGGTACAAAAACACGCGATGAATACGGCCTGCTTCATGAAAAAGTTAATTCATCATGGAGGTCACCAAAGAAGGGGAGAGAGAGACGTTGAGGCTCCTCCCCACAGCCACCCGACAGAAACCTGTCGTCCAATCTCGAACGCTTGGCGGAATCTCGCTTCTGCAGCCAGTCAATATGCAATTGCTCGACCGCACGCGTTATAACATCTAATAATTCCTCATAAGCTCTGTCAGCACTGGAGGAGTGTTGTGAGTAGGCTACTTCCATGGAAGCGAGAGAGGAAGATTCTTCCGCTCCTTCACAAGAAGCGCCGGAGTGCGCTTGCAAAGCGGAAGCTAAAACTTCCTGAACCGGAGAGAGCGCGAGAGAAATCGGAAATTCCATCTCGTGCGCGTCTGCCAGATCAGCACGCGAGCCCCAGAAAGCACGCATCTCTTAGGCAACTCCGCCATATCGGTGAGTTAATGCTGTTATTTTTATTTTTGCTTTCGTTACGGCTTGCACATTTACACGCAAACACAAAGCGATCCTGAATACAAAAAGATCTGAGGATGTTTCCGGTTCACTCCTATTTATAAGCTGCAGGTGCACCTTATTCGGTGACGTCATGCCTGGCACAGGTTATAAGCCGAAGGTATTCAGCGGTTTTGACATGCACAGGCTTCACAACTGGGCAACAAAGAGATGTTCCCATAGCGTTTTCACGCAGCATCGAGTGTAGCTTTATCAGGGAACACCTGTTTTCACATCAGGCCATTGCACAAAGCATCACACTGCCTCGACCTGCGTGTAGTCTTCCCATAGTGCATCTAAGTGCCATCTCTTCCCAGCCATCCACATAATATAAAATAAAATGTTATTCATCAAACCAGGCCACATTCTCTTGCTCCATGGTTCTCATGGCACTTATAGTCATTTTTCTGTAGTTAACAGGGGTCAGCATGGGGACTTTATTATAAACTATGGCTGCACAGCCCCAAATTCAGCAAGTTGCCATGAATGGTGAGTTCTGGCAACTTTCTTTGATACCTAGAACTGACTTTTTCATTTCTGTTACAGTAGCTCTTCTGTGGGATCAGATTACATGAGCTAGGCTTCACTCACCACATGCATCAAGGAGATTTGGGCACCCATCACCCTGTAGCTGGTTCACCATTTGTCCTTTTTTGGACCACTTTGGTAGTTAAAAACCACTGAATACTGGGAACACTGGGAAAAGTCTGCTGTCCTGGAAATGGACTGCGTCAGTCATATGCCATTGCAAATTTGGCACTTGTCAAAGTCACACAGCCCTTTTCACTTGCCCATTTTTTCAAGCAGCGAAACAGAGCAGAGAATGTATTATTTGCTTATGTTCACCACAAAAAGTATATACTGTATACCTGCACATTTTATTTGTAAAATGTGAATGAAAAATTCAATAACTCTGTTAGCTGATAGACTTCGTAAGACCACTATATCATTTAAACTTAATTTATTTTGAAGAAATCCTTAGACAAAACTTCCATTAAAGTGCCCCTTAAAAGTGGAATGAAGATGTCTGCATGAAAAAAACAAGACCCTAATATAACAGGCTGGAAACAATGAAATGTGCATTTATGTACTGTATGTATTCAGCTCCTGTGAATTAATATGCAGTTTACAGTACATGTGTAAAGTAAATAGGAATATATGTATTATGTAATATAAGTATTGTTTTTGTTTTTTGTTTTTTATGGTAATAAACTATTAAAACTAACAAATTTTCTAAGTGTCCTCTGTCTTTGTTGAGGAAGTCCTCATACTAGAGTCGTCTTTAGAGTATTTTTGAGGAGAAATGAGTATGGTCTAATATTGGTGAAGATGACCTAAAATTCTCTTTAAGTAGTCATGAGTTGTAAAGACCTCCTATAGATGACCCGAGGGATAATCTGCTTGCCCACTGGGAAGATCAATCAAAGTTCTCCGCTTCACTTGTCGGTAGTTTTAATGTTGTGGCTGATCAGGCCAAAAGTACAGAGGCAAAAATGAAATTCAATGTTCTTAATGACATTCTTGTTTTGTTTTGTTTTTAAATTATGGCAGTTAGGTTAATAAGAACATATTATTATGTCATGCAATGCAATTGCTATACAACAATCAATATTTACCGTAGTATGAAGTCTTTTATTCTTTAACGCCCTGCTGAGCATAGAGTCAAAAAGACATCTGCAGTACTCTGATATCACTCATTCAATCCATGCCTGCCTGATTGCTTCCTGAATTTATAACATGTAAAGAGGATGATTCTGCTACTGCCTTCTTCACCATTGTCCAACAAATTTTTATTGGGTTTAGGTCTGGTGACAAGGCAGGGCATTTTTCTTAGAGACTTCATGATTAAATCAATTCCTTAGTTCTGCCTGATGATGGGAAAAGCTGCATCCTTTATTCACTGTATGTTGACACCAGTGGCATCATGAGATCAACATACAGTAGTATTCCTTACAGTTTAGCTAGTGCTGTATCATGAATATTTCTTTACCATTATTATGCAACAGTTAGTTCCGACAAGTAATCTGATTGGAGGAGAAGCATTCCAGAGCACTGATAATTGACCGTAACAGCACTGGCATGTTTAAATATATACATCACTCTGCATCACATCTGATAATGTTATGCCACCTTAAACAACACTTTGTCACAACACATTATCATAAGCATCATGAATTGCCTCTGAACCATCCA
>QNUK01000035.1:1157500-1195000 GCA_013621035.1 Clarias magur | reverse complement strand
TTTTCATAATGTCAGAAAATAAAAATAAAAACTAAACTTTTCAAAGTCATTTTATTTCACCCTCTCTTACACTTTTTTGCCCTATAATGACAGCAATAGCCCAATTTAAATTTTAACTACATTTTAATTGAACCCATTAACACCCATTATTTACAAAACTTTAACAGCAACTTGTCCTTAACAGGTCCGCTGGACAAGTATTTATTTTTAATACACAATTTCACACAAAATCAATACAAACGCCCTGTATCCTCTCCTCCACATAATAAACAGGATATAGAAATAAACTCTACTCCTAACAACAGGTTGAGGATTTTGCAGGATAATTGAATTCATGAAGACCTTTTGCTGATGGTTACAAATGTTTATTAAAATATATACAGTATGTGACCAAAAACGAAACCTGATTATGGAGAGAACTGATCAATTAAAAATGGAAAAGCCAGAGCTGACTAATCACAATAATTACAGAACAGTGCTGCATATGCTAACGCGCATGCTAAAAGTAAATTTTTCTGAATACAGTTTCAAAGCAACTTTTAAGAAATAAAAAAAAAAACGCTTTATTGACTAATTAAAGCAACAGTATTGATGAAATCAAGACGTTATTTTCCAAAGAAACTATTTGCTATAAGTCATAAAATGAATAATGGATGTTTTTGTGTATTATTAATATATTTTATCACATTATTCTAATAATTATTAAATTATTCATTAAACTCCAAACTGATTTGCTCCAAACTCAAATAAGAGCCAATGTTTCTTGTTTACTCCAGTGCATTATACATGATTTGGATGCCAAACTGTGAATTTTGCATAATCATACTGTATGACAAATATTTGGGTCTGTAGAAATATTTTGGATGCCAAACTGCTAAAAACTCACTCTTAAAAAAAATCTCACTGTGTTAATTTTACTGCAAATGAAAATATTTTATTATCACTGATTCACACATTCATCATTCGTCTTATCACTAAGGAGTGATAAAAATAATGAATGTTTGATTGATAAGTGAAGGCTTGATGGCCATTTTGATCATCTTCTATTGTTCTCTTTGACCTCTTCACCCAAATTTTCTCATACTCTGAGGACATGACATTTTCTTTCACCTACATTATCTATATATTCTAGAAGTAAGATCCTTATACTGCATGAGGTCTCACTCATCGTCTACTGTATACCACTTTATTCTGCATACAGGTGTTGTGGGGGACCTAGATCTCAGGACACTTAGGGCACGAGGCAGGGAACAACCTGGATGGGGTGCCAATCTATCGAAGGACAAATGAACATACACATAGTACACACACTCACACACAAATTCACACACTACGGGCGATTTGGGAGCACCAATTACCATGATCTGCAGGTCTTTGGGCTGTGGGAGTACCCCGGGACTCAACCCCGGTCCCTGGACGTGCAAATGACAGTGCTAACCACCGTGCCACTTTCCTTATATGAGGACTGTTTGGTTTAATTATTTTCCCAAACTACTTTCTGTTTGGAGACACTGATTATGTTTGTAGTTATCAGGTGCAAAGGGAGAAATTGCAATGTAGACACTGAGTAGTGACCGAGCCTCAGGAGGTTAAAACATCCATTACATGGAGAAACAGGCTAGTGCTTAAAGTATGAAAGGGGCAGTGAACAATGCGCAACATGGTCAACAAGTCACACGCCTTCAGAAAAGGAGAGTATCATCATGCCGGATGAGATGTTACCAGAAAATGCTTGACCTATTCGATTTTCACACTGACGCCTGTGTAGATATCACATCGATACTGATACCGCATTATTTACTTAATTTGTGATTTTAAATCCCAGCAATTTAAAACCCCCGTTTCAAAATATCATCTTGAGGGTTTGTTTCTGGTTTATGGATCTCTCTCCATTCAAGTACATAGGAGCATGGAGTAGTGTGGCCGAAAATAACTACCTTGGAATGATGCCAAGATGGCCGCTGAGTAGACAATCTTTACGAGAAGGACTTTGGCTGAACCGCCTCATCTTCAGACTGGAATTTATATGGTGTATTTAGCTTAAATTTAGGACTGAGCACTCCTGCGTGGAGCAACAGGAAAGCATTTGCACAGTAGATCACGAGTTTGAAGCCAGACAGTGCTACAGTCATCTGTGGCCTTGAGACAAGAGTGTCGTCGGGACCGAAGGATGGCAAACGGTTTCTGTCCATCAGAAAGACAGATGCTAACCAGTCACGGGCATCTGCATGCTTGTGTATGCAGAAGAGGGCAGATCATACTATCCTCAGTGTGAATTACAGTACAGCAGTTTAAAAAGATGTCAGTTTGGCTGGCTTAATGGGATGTGGAGAAAGCACATGTAGTTGGAACTGGCTAGTTTGCGTGGCCAAATTGGGTATGAGATGTAAAAAAAAAAGCGGGGGTGTTGGGGGTTGTGCACTGATCATTGGTGACATGCATGGTTTTGTAGTTTGACAGGACATAAATCTTAAAAACATAAGCACATTAACTGGGAACATCTAAAGGTCTGCTCAAGATGCTTTGAGCATACGAGGTTTTTGCTGTCTGTATCTGTATATGTGGGGCATTTCAGGCACAATTGTTCATTCTAGTCTCACGTATGCGGTGCTGATTTAGAAAGTCTCAGAGTCTTGTGGGAGGAACTCCTTTGACCGCAGTGAACACGCACAACTTTTAGCAACTTTCTATGCTTTTATGAAGAAAGAAGAGAGCAGACATTGGCAAAAGGGGCTCCATTATCCTGCACCCTGATGAGAAGGCAGGCAACAGAAAGTGAGATCTGTGTGGACTTGGCCAAAAAAAAACGAAAAGAAAAGAGGAAAAAAAAAAAACATAATTTCTCTCTTCTCGTCAGGGAGAAATTCACTGTCTGGAGCCAATTAAAGAACACAGATCAATGCCCAGTGTGCTGCCAGTATTGAGCTCCACATATTAACATGAGTTTGTGGAAGATGACTTTCTCTATTGAATCTGGCTTATTAAATACGAAATCACAACAGTGCGAGTAAAAACAGAAGACAGGAGCAGAAACGTTAACTTGCCATTCAATCGCATTGGTTTTAACCTAGAACAACAAATCTAGCATTTTCTTTTTTTTTTCTTTTTTACTTTTTTTGTTTTCTGTTTAACTATTTGGACAAGAAACCCGTTATGAAAATAGGAGCCAATGTGGTTCTTCTAATCATAGTTTCACACTTCTGCTTTGTGGAATTATCCATGTTGTTTTGCAAACGATTTACAGTACTCGGTTTTGTTAGACTTGGACTACGAGACTACAAGGACTTCTACTCTTATTCACAGACAATTTATAACATAACGCCTTAACTCTCCTCACTAGGTTTCCAGTTCTGGGAGAACGATGGATAATTGACAGGCCGAGTGTTTTGGAAAGCTCTGCATCTAATTAGCCCAGGCTTTCTGGTTAGCCAGGACATGGGATTTGGCAGTGCGAGTGCACTCTTAGCGCAGAGCTCCTCTCATTAAAACAGCACACCTCCTGCTGAAACAGACCTGCCTGAAAACCCCCCCAGCACACACACACACACACACACACACACACACACACACACACGCACACACACACGCACGCACAGTCTACAAATTACTTCGACAGCACTGTATTTTTCCCCTAGTTTTGCAGGTGACAGACTATAGATTGGTAGAACATGAATAGTCAAGAATGAAGATTAAAACGTGTTTTTTAATAGTTCCGGATATTTTCCTTATTTAGACCTAAAAGTCAGTTTTGTTTTTGATAGACACATGCAGAGTCTTGTTACACTTCCTGATCATCTCACACACAATGAAGTAGCATACAGGCTGAATGATCACATCTCTTATTCAGGCACAATGCAGTCTGGCACAAACAAATGAAGCTGTAATGCACTGTAGATAGGTTTACTGTTGGCCATTTAAACTCTAGGTGACTCACAGAGCTTTCTGAGAAGATTTGTGTGCAGGTTTGGCTGCTGTGCTTCTCATGTCACTCACTGCAATACACCACTCTGTACTGTATATGTGTGATTGTTGAGCTTTTTCCTACCGTGAAAGCTTTTATTTTCTCTACCATGTCTTTATTTATATACAATTTCCACTAAACTTATATCAAATCTTAGTGACCTGAGTGTCAGCAAGTCGATACGCAGCTGTATTCTGTATTCTGGACTTAATCAACAGACCCGCTGGCTGTTCTCACATCCATAAAAGCTGCATCCCACAGGGCTGTATGCTGGGTCCTCAGATCTACTCCCTGTTCATCCATCATTATTAAGAATGCAGATGATATCACAGTGCCAGGCCACATCAGCAACAATGATGAGTCGCTCTACAAGGAGAAGATCTAAAAATCTAGCAGCATGGTGTTTAACCTCAATGCCACAAAAACCCAAAGAACTCATTATGGACTTCCAAAAATCAAAATGCAGCCCTCTATCTACTTAAGTGGAACTGAAGTAGTGTGATCTCTGAGAATCTATCCTGGCACCATGATACTTCAATTCTAGTTAGAAAGGCAGAACAGTGTCTCTACTTCCTGAGGAGACTAAAGAAAGGTCATCTTTCTCTCCAGATCCTGACAACCCTTGCAAAAGGTAGAGCACATCATTAGTTTCCACCTTCCAGCCATTGAACAGCACCACAGGAGATATCAGACTAGAATATGCAACGTAATCAGGGACCCCTCCCAACCCAATCAAAAAATAATGTTTTACCTCCTTATTTTGCGGAGGAAATACAGCAATATTAAATACTACAACCAGTGTGCTTTCACACAAGCGTTATCCTGCTGAACTCTAAATTAATCAAGTAGTGCATTAATGGTTTGCGGGTTTAATGCCAGTAATCATCCTGTAGGACTATTTTGCACTGTATGGTCTACTTGTATTATACCTTCTGTATATGTTTAATTATATATTATAAATACACACACACACACACACACACACACACACACACACACACACATACAGTACCAGCCCAAAGTTTCGACAAAAGTTTGGATTTATTTTGTACATTCTAGGACAATTCTGGATTTAAAAAAAAAGGAATATGAAGTAACACATATGGCATTAGCTAATTAAGTAAAAACAACATCAACCACAGTCAGCAACATGTGTCTGCTACTTACAGTATGCTCTGTAAAGTCTTCATAACAGCTCTAATCTGAGGCGCTGAGTGTTAATTGGTGATTTCTGAGGCTGGTAACTCTAAATGAACTCCTCTGCAGCAGAGGTAAGTTCTGCTCTTGCTTTCATCATGGTGCTTGATGGGCTTTGTAAATGCACTTAACAATACTGTTCTTGCAAGAACAACAAGAAAAACAGCTGACCTTTGTGTCTAAGTATACGTGCATGATCCAACATTGCAAGCTTTGAATACTTTGAGTAGGCTTGAGTGGTGGCGAAGTCATAGGTGAAAATGAGTCGTCATGGAAGTTGAATCCCATAATACGCCCTGGAATGCAGTATGATGGGTGCATTACTTCATACATTTCTTTCTTACCCTGCCAGTTTATTTTATACCATGGTATATGGTATATAGTATATGGTATACTTTATACTATTATTATTATTATTATTATTATTATTATTATTATTATTATTTCTTTCTGAATTGGTGCTCAGGTGGTTGAGGCTCTGGATTGCTGATCAAAAGGTTGGAGGTTTGAGCCCCGCCACCTCCAGGTCACGATTTTTGGGTCCTTGGGTAAGACTCATAACCCTACGCCCCATACAACCTGGCTACTGAATGCAGTGCTGGTCCCAAGCTCACTTAAGAAATTGGTAGGCTGCAACTTGAAAGGCATGTGATGTAAATCCTCCAGATCTTGCAGATGAAATGATACAATGTAGTAACCTTTAAGATAAAAGGGACAAAGCCCAAAGGAAAAAAACAAAACAGGGTTGGTCTTTCTGGTGGTCTAAACTACTACTTATTATTATTATTAATTATTATTATTATTATTATTTATTATTATTATTATTATTATTATTAATAATAATAATAATAATCATAATCATAATCATAATCATAATCATTGTATTCATTAATTGGTATATTTAACAGCACATTTTTACCACAGTCAGTAATTCATATCTTCTGTGCATAACCTGGGAAAGTGCAGCCCTGAAGCCCACAAGATGTAACGTAATCTTGCCCCAACTCTCCCATAACAGTAATGTGTTTAATGTTTCCCCTTCTAATTTCCCTCTACTTAAAGTTTGCCTTATGTGTCATCATCATGTTCATGTTAATCTCATTTCTAAAATAGTTTAGATTTTATAGCCTTTGAAACTTTTCTCATTTTACCTCCCAAATAAACCGCAACAGTGTGAAATATCAACCTCTGCACAGATGAGTACCTTTGAATGATTCTTAACCTTCTTCAACGGTTAAGAATCATGCAAATGTACAATTTTAAAATTGCAAAAATTTCGTGCAAAGCATGCGTGGATGACTATGCAGTTTGCATCTAGCATTAAAGCAATATGAGTAGCGGTATAATGAGCACATACTGTACAGTACGCTAGGAGCACATAAATTATATAGCCGTAAGTAAATATGACATATGGAGGAACAAACAGCATTAAAAATATAAATGTGCAATAATCAGCTGATCAGGTATTATTTTGTTGGAATATAAATCTCTTATCAGGCAGAATAAAATTCTATTTCATCTTTCTAATCAAGTTGTCGTGTGCGAGAAAAGTCAAATAGCCAATAGTCTATTTGTTTTGACTCATGCAGCATTAATGATATCCTTGCCTAGTGTGTGTGTGTGTGTGTGTGTGGTGTGTGTGTCTGTGTGTGTGCGTGTCTATGTGCAGCCTCTGGTGGGTCCCACGGCTTGTCTGCTGTAGGCTAGAGCAGTTGATTCATTAATGCTGTCAGCCGGTGCCGGTGAGAGTAATGCTTTTATGCAGGATTAGAGCAGGGCCACCAGTGTGAGCTCTACAGGGAAATAAATACATCAAGGATGCCCCCCCCTTTCCTCCCCTTCCCCCAAGGCAACCATTAGTCGTGAAGTCAACATTGCTCCTGTGGATTTGTCCATTTGTTTCTTGTTCACGATGCTTCTCGTGGGCCTGGAATCATTTTTTTTTTTGTTCCGAAAGGCCACAGTTCTGCTCCTGGTTTGGCTTTCATTTCTGAGAAATACAAAAGACAGAAGTTGTGGCCTGTCAGCATGCAAACTTCTTTTTCCTGCGCGTAGCAGCTGATTATAGCAGAGTGACAGTTTGATTTGTTGAGGCGTTCTGTAGATGAAAGCTTTAGGGGGAATGTCGGGCTGACGACACTAGTCTTCAATTTTCAACGTCAATTATCATGTCATTGTTGATGCGATAACTTGATTTTTTTTTTTGGCAAAGATGCGTTAGTATTATATGGGTGATAGCAATCGGGCGTATCATAAAGCCTTGACGTTATATTTATCCAGATAACAGAGACCAGGACAGACGCATGTCGCCATTTTCAGTAACTGCATTTTCCTGGACAGGGTTACGGTTGAGCTGGAGAGCGTCTCGGGAACACTGAGCATGAAGCGGGATTTCATCCTGCATGGTGTGCCAGTCTTTTACAGGGCACGATACAAGATCAGGAACAAATCCTGGACCATGGACTGCTACAGAAGCTTGGTCAGAAATAAATATCTCTGGAGGTCTTAGGTAGATTTAATAATAGGAACTTCCATTCATGCATCTAGGAACCAACTAGGGACGAAGATGACCATTGTGTTTAGGACCTCTAGTCAACATTCACACTCACATTCACACACTATGGCCAATTTGGAAATGGCAATTAGCCTAATCTGCATGTCTTTGGACTGTAGGAGGAAACCAGAGAACCCGGAGGAAACCCACCAAGCATGCAAAATCCATGCACACAGACCTGATGTGGGAATCAAACCCAGGACCTGGAGGTGCAAAGTGACAGCAAACCATTGATTTACTCTTTTTGTTAATATATTCTAAGTAGATTATCATCTTCTTATTATTATCAAAAAGAAGCATAATAATACTAAGAAGTTGTGCAACACACAACACTAGCCCCCTTTTTTCATGCAAAAATATGAATGAAAAATACAGAATTAGCATAACCAGTAGCATTAGCATTGCGCCCTGCGATGGATTGGCACCCTGTCCAGGGTGTACCCTGCCATGTGCCCTGCCATGTGCCTCCCCCCCCCATTGACCCTGAATACAGGCTTAAGCGGTATAGGTGATGAGTGAGTATGAGTGAGTAGCATTAGCATTAGCAACCAGCAACAACAACAAAAAAAACACTTAAAAAAAAAATCTTTTTCTTCAGTGCTTTTCTTGTTTGAAACCTGTTGGTGTTATCCTGCTGTTGTTTGAACAATAAAGTCACTTTTTGTTGTATGTTGTATATTTCTACTAATAGCAGTGAGAATGACCCCATTACCCTTAAAACTCAAGTGGCTTGGGTCCATGTCGCTAGCACAGTGTTGGTCAATGACGAGTTTATAAAAAAATAATAAAACTTATCCGGATGTCCCACTGGTGTGTGTCAAAGGGGGAGGCTTCAGACATCATCCTGTGCATTGGGGCGTTTGGATATGTCAGGTAAAACCAAAGTTATCATTATTTTTATAACACATAAACTTTACTGCTACAGGAATATGGGAATATGTTGAACTCATCAAATGCTCATACTATGTCTTAGAAACAACTGAAAAACACCCATAAGAACATGGGATCACATGTATCTGTGCTATTTATTTGGCTATGTGACCACACATTTTGTTTGTAAAGTTGGTTAAAATTAAATTAAATTAATTTAACAATGCCTAGGAGGTGGCACAGTGGCGTTGTAGTTTCCACTGTGGCCTCACACCTCCAGGGTCGAGGGTTTGAATCCCCAATGGGTGGGTTTCCACCGGGTGCTCCGGTTTCCTCCAACAGTTCAAAAAAATGCAGATTAGCCTAATTAGAATTTCCAAATTGCCCATAGTGTGTGTGTGCCTTGCGATGAATTGGCACCCTGTCCTGTGTGTGCCCAGCCTCATGCTCAAAGTCTCCTGGGACAGGGTCCTGTCCTCTGCGACCTTGTATCAAGATAAACAGTATAGAAGCTGACTGAATGAATGAATATTGCCTAGGTTGCGCTGAAATAAAGATTATGTAACAATCCTGAACCCAATATATGGTTATTAAAATATAGCGATGCAAAAATGTCATCATAAACCCTTATTCTGTTTGTTTTTCATTGAGTTCGGGTTAAGTCAAATTAAAAGAAGTAAACCTAAAAATTGTCCAAAACCCAGGACATCCAGAGAGTCACAGTGGTAGCCCTAAGTTTGCACTAGATTTTAGTTCACTTCTTAATATCTTCTGTTTTTAAAAGTGTAAGCCAAAAAACATCAACAGAAAAAATGATTTCATGCAGAGCATACTCGATTCATTTAGTCTACAATATAAAATCATAAGCAATTCGAAATAACAAAAAGCACATGAAAGACCAGAACTCAAATATCCATTTCCATATACAAGAGGATGTGCATCTCTTTAAACTTGCAATATCTGTTACTGGAAGCGGGACCCATTAGCAACCCATAAGTCTATTTTCCATGAATTACCATTCATTACCATCTTGGTGTCAATCCATTAGTTTGACCAGCCAATCCATCCAATTACCGGTACTATCATACAATTTCCCAACAGTTTATTTCCCATTGTCTTTATGGCTCCATTAAAAGGGTGGCTAATTTTTGTGGTGAGCTGCCTCTTTTCCCCAGGTTTCCTGCAGAACACCCAATTTGGAGAACTATGACTCTGGGCTCTTTATGGCCCCCCTCCCAAGCTCAGAGTGCAGGAATTGAAGTGTGACTGTGAATATGAATCGGCCTTTTAGTCTGCACGCTCTGGAGGACCAGGGGAATACATTTGTCTCAAACCTAGAGGTGAAGAAAGAGCCACGCTTTCACTCTTGATGGATGTGGAAACGAGACGACAGGATATTCGGACACATCCGAGCTAAAATATAACGGAGGTTAAGACAAAGCTAAATTAGCTCGTATTGCCTGGTACAATTTACTATTCATTTTAATGCTTTCAACGGGAGGTTCAGTGTGAAGAATAAAGAGTCGCCTTGAGACATGCATTGTCTTTGACTTTGAGCATTTGTAATGCTGTTTGAAACTACACTTAAACAATAATAATTTCAAACGGATACACACTTCTAGACTTCTATAGCAAGAGACTCTACTTGGACAGTTACCTTAACAATGTTATCCACTTTGAGACCATATAACATCATCAGTTATTCAAAAAGTCTGGAACCAAACAGTTGCTGATTAGTGACACTTCAAAGGAGTTGATCAGCACTGGGATCACAAGTAATGACTGGAATTATGTATGCAATAGATACAAGAAAGACTCAGCATCTCGACTTCTCTATAGTGGCATCGAGGTGACGGTACAAGCTTCCCCTGGCTGTCTGAACAAATCGAGTCGACAAATGAAGATCGAAGACCCAACTCTTCACCCCATGTATATACAATGCATACTCGCACTTGCACTGTCTTCTTGTTCTGTATGCAACAGAACTCATTGCACTATGCTCTGTCTAACAGAACATCAGCTTTAAAGTACTCATAAAACCTGGCCTACTTCTTCTGGCATAATAATATCTTTTCCGATGAAGACTACATAGCCTTTGTGTAAATCCCGCTAGATAAGGACGCCTCCCAAACGGTGTAAATGTAAGTGTAAATGTGGTATAGTCAAAAAGACTCTAAATGTAAGCCTTTTTTCCCATGTATCATGGAGCTTTTCAGGTTTTGATCGTAGCTTATAGAGCAAGCACAGCCTGTGGCTCGAGACGAGGAGATACAGAGAGAAGCAGACATCTCAATTGTTCTTAAAACTAACACACTGGAGAAAAGCGCTAATGTAAAAGAGCATGTTCATGTCCTCCAGCATCTTTCAGCTCCACTCTTCTATAGATTGTTCTTTCAGGAAGTAGATTATTCTAGTGCTGTGACATTTGCATTGGGTGAAAATACAAAGGGGAATGAGACAGTAAAACCGAGCAGGAAAATAAATATTTGTATCCCAACGGAAAGAGACAACACCGTGACTTTCAGCATATTTAAACTGCAGATATTGTTTTAGTGAAGCGGCTTCACGGAAATGTAATATAGTGAAATGCTATTGCAATATATTTAGATTTTTGAATATAACAGCATATTACATTGTGGTGTGGGTTTTATTACCTTTTACATGATTAAACCATAGGCTTTGTTCTCAGATGCAAACTGGGGGACCCAGAGTCACCCATGGGTTTCCATCTTGCTGCCTGTTTGTCTCTTTTTTTCTCTCTCTCTCTCTCTATTTTACTAAGTTAAAAAAGTTGAAAGTTCTTTCTTTAAAAAAAAAAGTATCATTATTATTTTTTTTATTTTTTAATTATTTATTTAAAAAAACATTTTTATTAGACATCATTTATTATTCTATGGATGTGCCAAACGTAGAATTTAATTATACACTGCTTGGCCAAAAAAAAGGTCACACACGTAAACATTTCATTCAATCACCTTCAGCTTTGATTACAGCGCACACACTCTGTTGGCCAGTTCATGTGTGAAAATGATTCCTCATGCTCCCAGAACCACTCTTTCACTATTTGAGTCCTGGAATATTCCTGTGCCATGGGGGAAGAAAAAGTCAACCTGATCATTCAGTACCTTCAGGTCATCAGCTGACTTCATCTTATTGCCACATAACACTGGTGGGCCTAAACCTGACCAACTGAATAACCATCAGATCATAACACTATATCCAGTGTCACTATGCATGATCAGTGCATCGCTTCACATGATTTCCTTCTTATATATAGGGTGAATATTTATGCTCCCTAACAAATTGAAGCCATTTTCTGATTGGTCGTCACATACGAGAAACCTTTTGAACTAAGCATCAGCAGATTGTTTTGAACATGGCTACATTCCAAAATGAATCCAATTGCTGTCATATGACTGGCTGATATATAGATATTTGCTTTAACAAGCAGATAAACTTGTGCACCTAACAAGGTCGCTCATGAGTGTATGTAACACATATTCTCTGATATCTGGACATACTGATCCTTATGGTGCAGTTTTGAGATTTGATCTTTATATTAAATAATGCGAATAATGTGAACAATATCAGGCTCTGTCTACCAGTAGTTAGGGTATTATCAAAATTGTATTCATGGTTGTTTTTCCATTACTGTTTAGGATAGGAACAACTGTTCCAGGCAGTAGTCAGGCATGCAGAGAAACGTTAGTCAGTCAGAAAGGCAGAAAGAAAACGAAGCACTGTTTGGACCTATTTAACCCTCCAAAGGTGTCACATATGTCAAATGTTGGTAAGGTATTGTGGTAATACCGTAAATCTAATAATATACATGGAAAACTTGCCACACAAAAGCACATGAGGAGTTACAGCAGAAGTGAGGAGAAGCAGCGACAACACAGGTAGATCATCCCACATCTGACAGAAGCTTTACAGAGTTACGGCTGCTGTCCAGGGATCCAGTAATAATACCAGATTATTTTAGCCATTTGAAAAGTAAGCAGGAAATGTTGGGCTAGAATATTGTGCTCTGTGCTCAAAGTGTAGGCGGAAATGCATACAGATGTATTGGGGCAGTTTTTGTAGTATTATCATTTTCACTTTTATGCCATGAGATTTAAAAAAAAAAAAAAAAAGTTTTTTAGGTAATGACATTGTATATATTGCAAACTATTATTCACTGATATGTTTGGTAATTTAGGACAGAGTGCCTGTCAACTTTCATAGACTAGACTTACTTTCATAGACCTATGACATATCTCAAACAATATATATTTTTTTAATTGCCTGTTTTGTTTTGTTTTTAACCTGAAATATGGCTATATTATTTGGAATATGTATTAGCCTAATATGATGACGTTATGATTTGGATTACTATGCCATTAGATAGGCTATACCCAAGCCCTGTCGGCTACTGATATGGTGATTAAAGATTCAAAATAGAGAATTTTGCTCTTTAATAGTTTTACATACTAATGTCAAAGCCTTCAAGTATCATTTTTTGTTTTTATTTTATTTTGTCACGGATTTTCCACCAACAGAGTTTTCCTGTTTCGGGTGTCCACAAGAAGACTTTGTGAAGTATTGGCTTCACCATCGGTACAATATTAGCCGCAGTATTACTTGGTATCGGATTGAAAAAGATCATTAATGGTATTGCCCATCGCTACAAGCAAGCCACCCCAAATCTTTATTTGTTCGGGCTTCTTTGTTCTGAATTTCCTGTATTAACTTCTGTCTTATAAACCAGACTTTAATAAACAGCTGGGATTGAGAGGCATCTTCAGGGAGAAAGTTTGCCTCCACAGAAACAAAGACAAACTGAAATGGAGTCATTCCTGAACAGCGGTTTAATTAAGACATTCTTCTGGTATTTCCTGTGGGCATTTCCTTGTGTGTTCAAGATGTGATTGCGCAAACTCTCAAACACATCAGCACTACCAGGAAGTACCGTAGAAGATGAGGTGCGGGTTCCAGGCTCACATCGATACAGACAGGTGCAAATGCTGCGTAACGTGCGATAACGTAAAAATTAGGAAAACTAATCCGATATGAAAATAAACCATGTGAATTCCTTAACAAAGTGATGTAGTTAGCATAGGAAAAATACATAAGTAAGTATAAGTGGGGTGACGTTATTACACAGAGTATAAAGTACACAGGAATGTTCAAGCTGTCATGTAGTGTAGGCCATTGTGAAAGTGAAATGTAAAAAGATGCATATAGTGTGCACGCAACAAACGCAGACAAGCAGAGTAAAACAAACTGGTGAAAAGTATCAGTGCTGTTTTAGTTCATAGCAGAACTGAGTGAGTTCTTAGAACTGTGGTATGAATATGATTGATTGCATACAATAAGTGTGATGTGATATGTAGCACATACCAAAGATTAGTACATTAGTAGAGATGCATACATACTGTATGTACATTTTGTCTCCACCAGCTCTTTTGTGCATCACCTTTAAGGACACTGCAATTCTGTTTTGTGTTAAATTTCCTTGTTGTGATTCCCTTGCTTTAAAAGCTCTTTGAGAAGTAGGGGAAATCCTCCTATAGAGAATGGATCATTTCCATAATGTGAGACCCCCCCCCATGCTCCCTTTTCCCCTTTCCACTATTTTGCAGGCTATTAAGTTTGATCCTGAGACCCATCTCCCTGTAATCACAGACAGCTGCACGGCCTGCCCGAGTGTGTGTCCCATCATCAGGGACTGTATCAACGTGGTTAAAGATATGACGCCATTCGTGCTCAAGAGAGACCTGCCACCCATTAGCCTTGTCTGCTGAAGCCAGACCACACACACACACACACACACACACACACACACACACACACACACAGGCACACAAAAAAGGAAGGAGGGAAAAAAAGGTTGGTATCAGGTTTGCTGCATTGATTCGGCTCATAATTGCTGTGTAAAAAATTACCTTTATTATGAAAATGAATAATTAGCCGGTAGAAATAATTGCCTCACATTCCCAAGTCAGTTATGCAGAAATAATTGCACCCAGGCAAAAAATAGCAAGTTGCATTATTTCGAGACAATAGCCTGCAGTGCTATTTAGTGTGTGTACAACATTCCAAGGTTTCCTCATCAGAGTGGACAAAGTTGTGTTGTGGAAAATCACAGATACAGCATGTTAATGAAGGTAGTACTATTTTACTTTCCTTTTTCTAATTTTCACGGGTGCAACTTCATAAAAATTGAGGATAATCTGGATATCCTCAGGACAATCAATAAATAATTATGGACGTTTAAAAAGTATGTTTGGTATAATTGGGATGATGTACAAATTTACATGATTTCGCCCAAATTTGTTCATGGCAAGCTTAATTATGATGTGTCTACTTAATTGCATTTAATTGCAACTGTAAGCAGTGTTTTGAAAATTTGAAACACACATGATGATTTGTCTAACCCTATTATTTAATTGGCTAAGACTCTCATGCTGTGTGTCACTTAATCGAACTCTAAATGCACACTTATAAACTCCGATATTAGTGCAGAGGCTCTCCCAGTTCTGAGAAAGCATGAATCATCCAAATTGTCTTCATGACAATGACTTTAGATGCGTCCTCTGAATAGTTTTGTGGAGCACGATTAGTTTGGCGAGACAAAGCGTTCTTTGTTGTTGATTTGAATAAAAGTCAGAAACGCATTTGCACACTCTCTGTTCTTTTAACGTGTTTAATCCATGACTTTGCAAACAAACACACCATTCAGCACACTGGACTCATTTAAAGACAAAGTTAATTAAAAAGCTATCATAATCATCTCTTCAGATTCGGCGCATGAACGCATGAAAATAGGGCTGGTGAAAACATCAGCCTATGCTTTTTTGCTAGTTTCTTTAATGCTCTTATGTGTCTACATTAATAAAGGAAACATCTATATTAAAAGTGTTAAACTTCGACTGGAATTTTAACCATATGGTCATTTTATAACAAGGCAGAGGCATTAAAAAAGGCAGAAAGTATGATCCTACAGTATTTACAGTATACAGTACACCAATCATTACATTAACATAACAAAATATTAACACATTATAAAATAAATTGGAGATGGGATTATGGGCACCCAAGTCTTGCCCATGGCCACTGGGACCAAATGCCAGGTTGACTGGTCTGATCCAATAGAAAAGCTAAAGCAGCACAAATCCCTGAAAAAGTCAATACTGGTCATGACAGAAAGGCACCAAAACAACCAGTGCACCACAGCCTGCCACACATGGGGGCCAGCAGGCAAAGTGCCCAAGGCCGCCAACCCAGCCTCCAAAGTAATGAGATGCACCGGACAAACATGTCCAAACGACAGAGGCTCCATCCCACAACCCATATCAGCCAAAGGATCTGCTGCCAACATCCTGGTGCCAGACACCACAGCACACCCCAGACATCATTAGATAACCATCTATTTTATATACATGTAGATATTGATCCTTTTTTCCAAATTTAGCTGTTGATCAAAAATTTTACACTAACAAGGTGGTATGAGGCATTCTAATATAAAACTGTTACTGTATTAACTCAAATTTGATTATTTTCCAAAAAAATATATATATATATATATATATATATATATATATATATATATATATATATATATATTTTTTTTTTTTTTTTTTTTTTTTTTTACCTAGCTTGTACCGAACTAGTGCCGAACTAACTAATGAAAGAGCATAAACAGAAGCGTTTGGATATGTGTATTGTATCTTGGATTCTCAAGGGTCACTATTGTAACATTATAAGGAGGGTTCATCAACAGTGCTCATTACAGTGAGATGCTTATTGAAGAGCTGAAGCCTAAACTTTGGATTAAATGCAGAGGACTTCTATCCAATGGCGTTGTGATCTTGCAAAAGAATGCATGTTTGTACACTTCTGCCCACACTGTTAACACTCTACAGAAACTTGGTTTTGAGGTGTTAAAGTAAGTATCCTCCCTATAGTCCTGATCTTTCTCCATTGCATTTTCACCTGTTTGGTCCCCTGAAAGCAGCCCTACAAGGATGAAAATTGACTTCTGATGAAGAAGTGAAGCCAACAGTGCATTCATCAGCCTAAAACGTTTTTAATGAGGTAAGCTTGTTGACAGATGGGCAAAGTTTATTGAAAGGAGATTATGTCGAAGAATTATGTACAAGGTGGTATCAAAAACTTCTGTTTACAAGCTCACCTTAAAACCTTGCACATTGACACTTATCAACTAAACTGGTTCATGGGCACCCAAGGTACACCCATGTCTGTGGAAACCAAAGGCCAGGTTGAACAGTCTGGTCCAACAGAAAAGTCAGTGAAGCCCAATTTCCCTGACAAGTCAATGCTGGTCATGATAGACAGGCACCAGAACACACAGTGCACCATAGGCGTGCATTGCATTTGGCCAAGCAGGCAAAGAGCTCTAGGCCAAACTCATGGGATGCGCCGGACAAACTAGTTTGATTGGCAGAAACCCTATCCCTCAAACTTGGCAATAGAATTTGCTACCCTGGGGACGAATTCTCAATGAACAATGCCATGAATGTTGAAAACAATGATAAGCATGCACTTGACCGAGCTGTGGACCTGCCTAACATTTTCGGTCATGGAGATGACGGGCTCTTCAACTGTGTCATATCCATACACCCAAGTTTCGTCACCGGTAATGATTCTTTTCTAAAAGTTTATAAAAATTTATTCCACAGCCAGAGTGCACATAATTTTTTACTTACCCTTGTATAACAGCTAACAACATTTGTTCCCTTACCAGCCTCTCCGCTTTCTATCTTGAAGTTAAAGATCTAAAATTATAGAAATGGTGACTTCCTAGAACAAGTGCATTTATGTCAACATGTGACTTGGACTACTGTCAGGGCTGCTGTTATAGAGCACATTATAACCAGTGCTGTGTTATTAGACTGTACAAGTAGATGTTAAATATTTCTCTATAGATGCTTGTCAGAATGAACCTTGCCATAGGTGATTCTTCATGCCAGCTTAATCATATACGTTAAGCACTGGTGGCTGTAGGGTTGGCTCCAGTGACTGGAAATAAATCTACATTAACACAGTAACCATGGAAATCAAAGTTCACAAGGTAACAGCTCAAACATCAGGGTAGAACAGTGAGTGCTTGACAATTTATTCTTACAAAAAAAAAAAAAAAAATTGTTATATACTAGTAAATGATTGCTGTAATATTAGTAGTGGCTGGCACAGATTGGGGAAATCTCCAGTTTTTTTATATGTAGTAAACCATTTTTGTGTGAATATGAATACTGAAATGGACAGAAAAACATAAACAAATAGGGGGTGAAGGTTTTTTTTTTTCCCTCAGCAAAAAGATCCACAGGATATTAGATTAAGACCAAGTTGCACATCAATATCGTGAGATAGTGCAACTGGGTTAAACTGCTGTTGTAGACCAAGAAGCCAATGTAGCAGGAAAGTAAATCAAATTTGTACATTTGCAAGATAGCACACTTTTTTTTTCAATCACATTAGCTTGTGTGTAAAAAATTAAGTCTTAAATTACCCAAAGATACTTTATACCAAATACAAATAGTCTAATAGTGTAAAAGCATCAGACAGATAAATGTGAGCAAATAATTTACAAGCCATATTCATGAAGTGCATCAAAGAAATTATAGGCCTGTGTACAAAAGCCTAGCTGTTATATGAGAATTCCCTGCAGTGACCCAGCTTTGCATAAAAGATGAAGTTAAATATCAGGATAAAGGTTTTATTTAAACATAATGAACAACAAAAAGTGTCAAAAAGTTATAAGTGCTGTTTCTTCCAGTAGCCACCGGGGTAATTATAATGCTGTAGAGCTAATATCATACCATACCAACATCATACCCAATACCATACTACAAAGGTTTTGCTCAGCCCAGACATATCCTTCCATGACTGGCGTTGAGCTGGCGGTACAAAGTAGTTTCAAGTCTCACCGGTTTTATTGTATGTAGCCAAAGGTGAGGAGAACAAACCATTTAGATGTTGAACCGTGTCGTGATTGACTTTGTATTTTCATTTATTTCACTTAAGAATATCAGCTAACTTCCAGGGTTCCAAGCATAAAATGGATGGAAAGATTGTGCACTATTTAGGGCGTACAATCCCTTGTTCCACATACCGAGTAGTGCCCCTGATTAGGGGTTAGATAGGGGTTTTAGATGTCAAAGGGATATCAGCTTTGGGTTAAAAGTTAGCTTTTTTAGCACAACAGTCCGAGGGTCAGAGGTAATTTGTAACAACTTAGAAGCAATTACAAAGTGTTGTTCAAGATAACATAACCTGATCAGATGTATTTTACTGTGGTAAGTGCTTACGTGGCTGGTCTTAAATGAGGATTCTGGCAGGCAGCTGCTCTCGCATCACTAGTGCATACTGTCCGACTATCCCCATGCTGCAACCGATAGTGCAATAAAGTATTGTTACATATACTTAAACTCACTGTATGAGTTATGCTCTCATGGGCCACCTTTTTCCAACTCCGATTACTTGGTAGGAAATAACTGTTTTTTTTATATACACACGTGGACAAAATTGTTGGTACCCTTCGGTCAATGAAAGAAAAACTGACAATGGTCACAGAAATAACTTTAATCTGACAAAAGAAATAATAAATAAGAATTCCATGAATGTTAACCAATGCAAGTCAGACATTGCTTTTCAACCATGCTTCAACGGAATTATAAAAAAAAAAATGAACTCATGGAACAGGCCTGGACAAAAATTATGGTACCCCTAACTTAATAGTTTGTTGCACAACCGTTTGAGGCAATCACTGCAATCAAACGATTCCTGTAACTGTCAATGAGACTTCTGCGCCTCTCTGCAGGTATTTTGGCCCACTCCTCATGAGCAAGCTGCTCCAGTTGTTTCCGGTTTGAAGGGGGCCTTTTCCAGACAGCATGTTTCAGCTCCTTCCAAAGATGCTCAATAGGATTGAGGTCAGGGCTCATAGAAGGCCACTTTAGAATAGTCCAATGTTTTCCTCTTAGCCATTCTTGGGTGTTTTTAGCTGTGTGTTTTGGGTCATTGTCCTGTTGCAAGACCCATGACCTGCGACTGAGACCCAGCTTTCTGACACTGGCCAGCACATTTCTCTCTAGAATCCCTTGATAGTCTTGAGATTTCATTGTACCCTACACAGATTCAAGACACCCTGTGCCAGATGCAGCAAAGCAGCCCCAGAACATAACAGAGCCTCCTCCATGTTTCACAGTAGGGACAGTGTTCTTTTCTTGATATGCTTCATTTTTCCGTCTGTGAACATAGAGCTGATGTGCCTTAGCAAAAAGTTCCATTTTTGTCTCATCTGTCCATAGGACATTCTCCCAGAAGCTTTGTGGCTTGTCAACATGTAGTTTGGCATATTCCAGTCTGGTTTTTTTATGATTTGTTTTCAACAATGGTGTCCTCCTTGGTCGTCTCCCATGTAGTCCACTTTGGCTCAAACAACGACGGATGGTGCGATCTGACACTGATGTTCCTTGAGCATGAAGTTCACCTTGGATCTCTTTAGAAGTCTTTCTGGGCTCTTTTGTTACCATTCGGATTATCCGTCTCTTTGATTTGTCATCAATTTTCCTCGTGCGGCCACGTCCAGGGAGGTTGGCTACAGTCCCATGGATCTTAAATTTCTGAATAATATGTGCAACTCTAGTCACAGGAACATCTAGCTGCTTGAAAATGGTCTTATAGCCTTTACCTTTAACATGCTTGTCTATAATTTTCTTTCGAATCTCCTGAGACAACTCTTTCCTTCGCTTCCTCTGGTCCATGTTGAGTGTGGTACATACCATGTCACCAAACAACACAGTGACTACCTGGAGCCCTATATATAGGCCCACTGACTGATTACAAGATTGTAGACACCTGTGATGCTAATTAGTGGACACACCTTGAATTAACATGTCCCTTTGGTCACATTATTTTCAGTATTTTCTAGGGGTGCCATAATTTTTGTCCAGGCCTGTTCCTGTGAGTTCATTTTTCTTTATAATTCTGTTGAAGCATGGTTGAAAAGCAATGTCTGACTTTCATTGGTTAA
The DNA here is from genome assembly GCA_013621035.1 of Clarias magur. Taxonomy (NCBI): domain Eukaryota; kingdom Metazoa; phylum Chordata; class Actinopteri; order Siluriformes; family Clariidae; genus Clarias; species Clarias magur. The sequence continues at coordinate 1,174,381 of QNUK01000035.1, read as the reverse complement.
CATTCATAGAATTCTTATTTATTATTACTTTTGTCAGATTAAAGTTATTTCTGTGACCATTGTGAGTTTTTCTTTCATTAACCGAAGGGTACCAACAATTTTGTCCACGTGTGTATATATAATTCCAACCAAGCAATCTGATTGGATGAGAGACATTCCAGGAGTGAAGATAATTCATGTTAACACCACTGGGCTGTATAACTCTATGGTACCACTCTGCATCCCAGGTGTTCCACAACTGTAAATTACACTAACAGTTGGTTGCAACATGGCTAAGCGTAGGTATGTCCGGTTCGCAGTAGTGATGGGCGAGCAGCTGCCTGCCAAACCACACAAAACTAGTTATGAAGGCTCTTTCTGCATGAAAACACATCTGATTATGTTGTCATCTTAAACAACGCTTTGTTTACTTAATAATTGCTTCTAAAAATAACTGATTAAATGTAAAAAATAAATCTTTTGATAATAAATGGTGTTCGTGGAACTGTTGTATAGCAGCAGTATCACACTCGAGGTCGTGCTGTTGTGCTGGTTATCATCATGGCTGTGATACTGTAGATCTGACAACATCACAGCTGTGACGATAACCTCCACAACAGCACTCCAGCTTGTGTGATATTGCTCAATCGTCATAGATGTCTATTTGGACATCCCAATATTGCTGAATAAATGTCGGTGCTCTGCTTATAAGTGCTCTAACACCAAACTACTGGCACATAGCAACAAATGATTAGCGAAATACCGAAACTCCCAGCATACTGTATATTGTGCACTTTTTATTTATTTATTTTTTTTTTTATCAACTTTTATTACGACAATCAGCCACACTGAGGCAGAAAGCTACGAAATGCCATGTTTATTGCTTCCGATCACAGAACTGCCCTCCAGAGCTGTGTGATCCCGAGCTGCCAGACATCCATCGCACTGCATCATCCTCCTTCCTCTCTTTGATTGCAATTAGGAAATGATGTGTCTGGACCATGGCCAGGCATGCCTGCTTAAATTATTCTTAAATGTTAATAGGCAGGCCGAGAGCCCTCCCCCTTCCTTCCTGTTCCTCCTCCTGTCTCACACGGAACAGAAATAATATTGACCTTTTCATCAGCGCTTCTGTGTTTAACACCTCGAACGCGCTTGATCATAATCATCTACATCTCTCTAAAGACCATTTGAACCATTAGGTGAGTAAGTACCCTGCAAACCTGGAGAAAAAGCCTCAGCTCGGTTCACCTTCACTCGGATTGTGAACGGAAATTGACTCGCTGTGTCTTCTTAAATAATTCAGATATTAGATATGCATCTTGATTCGAAAGAAAATGGAGCAGAGCCCTTTTTTTTTTTTTTTTTCAAATCCTTAGCACATCTGTAGAGCTGTGCAGCCATTACAATTGCTCGTTAACCGATTTTAACCCGACAGCACTGGTGGTTATTAGTTTAAATCTCTCGGAGATTTCGCCTATAATAGCTGCACTGGATGAATTCGGATCAAATGAAGATCACTTACTCAATTAAAGGCTATTCGATCACATTTCTAATTTGCTATTTTGGTGTGCTAAAATGATTAATTTACAGTATAGTGGTTAATCTAAGGCAGGCCCATGGATTGAATGAGAATCTGATTTGAAGAGAATTCATCTCTTATGTTCACAGCTCACTATAAGGTCACCATTTTATCCATTTAAAATTCAGTTCTTGAGATAAGCAATGTCTCTGTTTAAGCTACAGTGTCTCATCTGATGTCCATCATGTATATATAAAAAAAATTACAGACTCAGACGAAGTTAATAACATAATTACCGGTATCATTTATTTTATTTTATTTTTCATTTATCCAGGAGACTTTGAGCACAAGCTGGTGAACACCCTAGACTGGGTGCCAAGCTATTGCAGTGTACACACACACACACAAAATGGGAAATTTTGGGAACATCAATTAGCCTAATCTGCATGTCTTTGGAGGGTGGGAGGAAACAGGAGTACCTGGAGGAAACCCACCAAGGACGTGGAACTACATCGACCCTAGAGGTGCGAGGCCACAGTGACAACCACTACACCACCATGCCGTCTGGTGTCATATTTATGTAATAAACACGAGTGGAACTTCATGGACTATGTGTGAGTGTGTATATTTAAGGCGCGTAAGTTAAATTACCGCATGGCATATTGCAGTTCCATTAAACTGTCAGACACTGGCGCTGAACTTAATAGCGAGTCGATATCGAGGAAGAAAAAATGTCAGTTCAAAGCGAAGTCCAGCCTCTTATACTGTATGTCATCTGTATAATGCTTACGTCAGTGGCAGTGACTGATGTTTACAATTTATTTATTTATTTTTTTTGTCTTGGATCCTGACTCCACATGTTTAAGATAACATCTGAAGATAGTAATGAAATATTTACTTGAAATATTTACGTCATGCTTTTGTAATCACTAGTCTTCAATCGGGTTGAAATCGTTGCTATTAAAGATTCCGACGTAACCTTTTTAATGGACACTGAATCGATAAGATGTGCATTTAATCAGCGCATCTTATCGATTCAGTGCATTTAATCAGAATGTAATTTTTTTCGACATGCGCAAAGTGAAGCATTTAATCTGCTGGAAATGTATAAGAAGCAGGAGATCTTTGAGGATAGGTTATTATTCTGATTATTAGTGGACTATTATGATGGTCATTGTAAACGCACCAACTCATTTCATTTGTATGTAAAAATCAAATGCTTCTATCATAGTTTGTTTCTCGATGTACAGTGCATTTTAACTAAGAATACCTAGCCAATCCGGAATCCCAGACGTTTAATAAATAAATAAATTAATTAATTAATTAATAAATAATATAGAAATCTCAGGCAATACACAATCACAGCCCTAAAGAATGACATTTGCCTAGTCTCTGCCTGGATCAACATTTTAAGGTCAACTAAGCTCTTTCAGATTGAGTTAAAACAATGTTCCATTTTCAATAAGGCCCACTTCACTCAAATAACATACAGATACTGATGTCACTGTAACAGTAAAAAGTGCAATCTAAAAAATAAAATAAAATAAAAAAACAGGCTCTGATATTGATCTCTGAACGCAGTTTGCAATCTTCTGAAAAACTATTGAAAAAAAAAAAAGTTCATACAGTGACAGCGAAAAAATATATAATGTGTCATACGCTCTTGATGAATATCTAAAAGCCAGAATATTCCTGCAAGTTGCCAAAATGACTCACCTCACAGCTTGCGTTCACTTCAGTAAGAATTTAAACACGAAGAAAGTGCTGAAAATCCTGCAGGATTCTGAATGCACAAACCTTTATCTCCGAATTTCCAACTGTTGAAAAAATAAAAAGTTGTTTTCGTTCTCGTTCTCATTCCACTAGTGTGATCCTCATGACCCGTCCTTTGACAAATCTAATTTGACAGTACGTTCAACTGCTTTTGCCTTCAAGGACATTAATGCGAAGCTGACAATAATCATTAAAGCTATTAGTATGGTGCAGCATGGGCAAATTGGAGCTCCTGGTGAGTGGTGTGTAAGCTCATGACCCTTGACCCGCACTAATTTGCATTGGCAGGAAACCGTCACGAGATCATTTCATTTGAGTCTATTAACAAGTGATAAAAAAAGCCGAAAGAGCTGTGATCCAGCATGGATGATGATTTAGGGCTTGATAATGAAGGGAAAATTGAGAACTTGGAGAGAAATTTGTCACGGGTTGTTTGTTAAAGTGTATTTCGTTTTTTCCTTGCTAGACTCAAAGTTTTTGCTCTGAGTAAAAACATTTCATTTGCATAAATCATATAGAACATAAATGTGTCATCGATGTCGTTTTTCAGAGTTTAGAAGGTAAATGTTTCTCCTAATAATAATAATAATAATATACTGCATATAATGGAATAGATGTAATCACTTGCAGATGTGGAACTATTCAGTATACACTGTAACAGAGGGTCCTTTTTAAATATTGAGAGAATAGAGAATGGCAGCACTCGGCATTGTTAATCAGTCACACACACACGCACACACACAGAGAGAGAGAGAGAGAGAGAGAGAGAGAGAGAGAGAGCAAAGCTTGCCCATGTCCTGTGTTTCCAATCCAGTGAATCCCTCCAGTCATAAAAAGGATATAAACTCTTGTTTGCTGGTTTAATTAAATTAGTCTGGTAGAGGTAGGATGTCTGTGGAACACTGTCCAATGCTAATCGCATTTTGCCCAGCATTACACTCCAGCCTGGTCGTGGCCTGGTGTGCCCTGCATGCCAGCGTTGGACACAGGCTGACTCCAAAGTGCACTTCCATGCCAAGCCCTGGCACACTCCAGTATATGGCATATGAAACAGTATGAGTTCTGGCTCAGTGATGCACTCCCAGCAAGAATCATGCATTCTCTACATCCATGGGTTTTTACGTACCACGCTTCGGATCGCACCACGTTGGAAGCATACCAAGTTGACCTTTTGTGTCGTCCGCTTTGTGACAGAAAAAAAGACGGCGGCGAATGCCGACTCCTTTCAACACCCAGCGCGGAGCAGATGTTCAATGCCGCTCCCCTGATGGACAGACTGATAAATGGTAATGGAGGTGATTACTTTAAAGAGGGATAAAATGGCTTCAGAGCCATAGACTATCAGTGGAGTGCGCTCGCATGCCTCTCCCCGAGCCCGGATTTTAGCAGATCAATTGGATTTTTGAAGTTGACCGAAAGAGATATGACCCTGCAGCCGTTCACAATTGATCCACACTTTAACAATAGCCGTTAAATAGATTTTTATAGCGTTGTCAGAAGGAGGACTATGATGAGAGATAGCTGGAGTCATTTGCTGATCTCTTTAATCTGGATTTGATGTTAGTACGCGTAGACCAGGGATGTGTTATAAATTCAAAGACACATTACGTTATTATAGATGGCCTACTAGGATGAATACATTCCTAATAGGGGAAAAAAAAAGTGATTGCAGTTAATCTGCTGCACTTTTATTATCCTGAATATGTATGAGCATATACTTTGATACTTTAGACTGTGAACACATGTAGTGCAGTTTTAAAAAGAAAAAAGAAAAAAGAAAAAACCTTCTCGCTTCTGGAGGCTACGCATTTTCAATCTCAGGCATTATTGAGGCGCAATCAAAATTCAGTGCTTATAATTTGTCACATGGCAATCTGCAAAAGGCAACAGTACCCCTGTCGACCCTTCACAATCCTAAATTTTCTGTTAACGCATTTGGTATAAAGCTGCTCATAAACCTTCGCTAATTGAAGTGCGTGTATGCTTGTGTGCGCTTGCGAGTTGATCATTAAGGGGACGACTGCAATCACATCTTAGCTGATCATTAAATATACTGAGAAGGTAAGTGGAGGAGGGACCTGAAACAAGAGCAGTGACAGTCACTCGTTTCATCTCTCTCTCTCTCTCTCTCTCTCACTGTGTTAGTGTTATTAGGCTGTTGCTTTGTGGAGCAGGTTAATATGTGTTTAGTACAGGTTTTTCATCTGATGTCCCCACTGGAGCTGTATCACATATTTCAAGAGGATACTGCTACTTATTTTAAGACACCCATTTATAATGTACATTAACATTTTATTAATTTGGCAGAGACTTTTATCCAGGGACTCAGAGAGCGAGGCAAAACCCGGTCCAAGCACAGACATGAGCAACACAGGCTAACGACTGATCAGTGGCAGTCTGGCAGTCACGTCTTCCCTTTAGCCAGAACACATTCTCAACCACTGAGCCAGCAATATAACAACATGTAGCCATCCCAGAGCCGCAACTTTATCTATCACTGAGCTACCACCGTAATGATACTGATCAGTGAATCTCCCTTATAACTATAAAATATACCTCCTGCTATGTGCTAAAACCATTATTATACAGTTTTGACCAAGAAAACTGATTGGACTAGTGCCAATAATAGGTGGTAACAGCACTGGGGTGTTATATCACAGGTACTATAATAACTTTTAATTCCACTCTCAGTTGCAAGCATGGGTGAAAATAGGCTGGAGGAACTGTTTATCAAAACTCACTCATCTATACCGCTTTATCCTGTATACAGGGTTGCGTGGGGCCTGGAGCCTACCCCAGGAGACTTAGGGCACTAGGCAGGGTACACGCTAGAGAGGGTGCCAATCCATTACACACAAATATACACACACTACCGACAATTAGGGAACGCCAGTTATCCTAATCTGCATGTTTTAGGGCTGTTGGAGGAAACCGGCGTACCTGGAGGAAACCCACCAAGCACTGGGAGAACATGCAAACTCCATGAGCACAAAGGTGGAAATCGAACCTGGCCGGGAATCGACAATGCATGACTATGAAGGTGCAAGGCAACAGTGTTAACCAGTAAGCCGCTGTGCCGCCCAGTCTGTCAAAACCCACATTCAAAACCAGTCACAGAAGCACTTTCAGCAAGAAAACATATCTGATCTCATCTTAAACAACACACTGCATCCTTAATAACTGATTCTTCTGTAAGTCACTCTGAATCGTCATCCATGTTCTTTTATTTACGGCTACAAAGCTTATTAAACCTCGGATCAAGGGCACTACTTGGCGTGTGGGACAAAGGATTGTACACCATAGCAGACTTCATTTCCATTTAACGCTAGAGGCGATTTCCAGAATAAGTGCAAATTTAAAAACAAACTGTAGAGATTTACAGGACTGTCCACTAACCCCATCTTTTTTGTCGTCTGACCTTTTGGCTACATAGAACCAGCAAGAATTTAAAATTACTGTACCCTCACTATTGCACTAATTGCTGTTCACTAACTGCTGGTCGCCAGCTCTGCCAGTTGTGAATAGTTATAACCAAAATAACTGATTAATCAAAGAAAAAAAGAATGTCGATAATATGTTGATAAATGATGGTAGTGGAACTGTTGTATAAAAGCAATATCACACTCGAGCTCATGCTGTTGTTCTGAACATTAGCACGACGGCGCAGATGGGAGTTATCGCCACATTTTCACATCTGTCCCTGGGAGGCCAGTATTTCAGAAATTCTGAGATAAGTGCATTAGTGTGGCAGGGGATTATATAGAGAAATAAAAGTAGATTTAATTTTCATCCCCGTGTCCTATTATTCTATTAATTCCATTATGTACAATTTAAAGTACCACATACGCACCTCGTATATTTATTACTGAGCCATGATTATAGACTAAACCACAATTATGAATTAAAATCTTTTAAAATAATTATGTCTATATACTGTCTGCACTATATATACAATACACCTATAAGATATAACGATCACTAAAAGACCACTGGCGTCTCTCGACTCGCTCTTTTTTCATAATTTCATTATAATAGATGAAGTGTAACAAAGCAGATTGTTTAATGTGTTCATTATAAAATGTATATAAATCTATTTCTTATATTATTTTAACTACCAATGTATTACACCAGATCCCAAAGACAATATAATGGTAAAGTGGATTATTTGTCAGTATAGTAATATTCTACCTGTTCGACTATACAGTAATAATACATGAGAAATGTGCAAACAGTATGTGCAAACTATAGCATAAGGACTTATCTCATCAGACATTCACAGATAAATGTACACCATGGAAAACAAGCTTCGCATGTGACAAATGGTGTAAGGTGCTTGGCAGGCAAGATGATCAATGCAAGATGATCAATGTTTTTAATATGTGAAAACAAGTGTGTAAAGGGAGGGAGACAATGGGTTGCCATGATAAGGCTGTTATTCACTTTTGGAGATCAGACATTAACTCATTCGTCGTAGGTTACCCTCCTTGAACAAAACCCCAGCACACCATCCACCAATTTCACAGGGGCCATTAATAATGAATGCGAGAGGTCCATCATATGATTTGCATTTAGATAAAAGTTCATTTGATTTAGAAAATCCCCCAACCCCCAAAGTGTGATCTGAGAGATTTGCCTTTAATCTGTGAATAAATGTCCTTTAAGACTCTCCAAATCCAAAGTTTTAGAAATACGCCTGTGTAGGTGAGTAATGATGTCATTAAGGAGTTTCTCAGTTGATCTTTAAATCTCCGGTTCACTATAATCCCCAATTCATGGTTATTTCGAATTATGCACTTACATTTGAAATGGAGTATTATTACTATGTGGAGCTTATACAGTACCAGTCAAAAGTTTGGACACACCTTATAATTCAGTGTTGTTTTTGTTTGTTTGTCAATGAGATTCTTGCATAATTTAGATATCCACTATATTGTTTTACAGTGTAGAAAAACAATAAAAATCTGGAAAGACCATGGAATTAGAACGCGTGTCCAAACATTTGCCTGGTAATGTAGGTGATGTATTTATATTCTGTAGCATAGTGTGTGTATAGGTCCTGTATTTGTTTTCTTTGTAAACACTGTGTATATAAATATTCTGTATTTAGAGCCAGTATTTTAACATAATGTGCATACAGGTTTTTTAAGCCGGTGTATTAGCTTAGTGTAGATAAATCTTACATTTAAATCCTGTATTTACCGTAGGTCCGGTATTAATATCCTGTTTGAGCAAATATCCTTAAATGTAGCAAATGTACAGGTATAACTCTTGTAATTACTGTACATATTGCACTATGTAGCATGCACATACAACAATGAGCCACAACACTAACACCACCATGAATGATATTGATTATTATTGATTAACAATTAGATTACAAACTAATAAACTGGTGATAGGATCACTGAGGCTGGAGACTCTAAATGAACTTCTCCTTGGCAGCAGAGGTAAGTTTGGGTCTTAAGAAGAAAAGTAAGAAGAAATATTCCAGAACTTCTGACCTTCATGTCTTAAAATAACTGACTGTTTTTGATATTGTTGTTACATAATTACCTAATTCCATGTGTGTTATTTCATAGTTTGGAAATCCCAAGTATTGTTGTAGAATGTAGAAAAAAAATAAAAAATCACTAAATATCCCAAACTTTTGAGTGGTTCGTAGTGTATATCATGTATTAGGGCCTTGTGTATAAGTCTTGTGTTGACATTCTGAAGTAGTCCAGTGGGTCCTGTATTACCATTCAATATGTTTTGGTCATATGTAGCACTTGCAGCTATTCGCACCAACCTTAATCACACAGCTGTAAAGAATATATTCTTCTCAAACCCAGTCTATGGCTGAAGGTTAAGATTTACATTCTCATTCTATATGATATTTCAGTTATGGAGAAAGAAAAAAAAAAGAATCTCTATAGCAACTCTGAGGTACTGTTTAGGCTGTTAATAATCTTTCCTCTTTCACACACACACACACGCACACACACACACACACACACACACACACACACACACACACACACACACACACACACACACACACAGCACCCACTTCCACAGGTAATAAGGTTTGATTTATGTACATTTATGTGTACACGGACCTGAGCAGCATATTGGAAGGACGTGTGTGTGTGTGTGAGTGTGTGTGTGTATAAAACATCATGTGCATGACTGAGCACCTCGCCCATTCATCCTGCTTCACTTAAACTGTGGAACAATAGAACACTGCACTAGAAATTCAATATTGCTCAATCTAAAATATTCATTTGCATTTACATCCCATTATAATGTAGTTTAACTACACAGGTTATTCCTTAACTAAAATATCATGCAAAGCCTAGTTGTCTAATGATTGTTTTCTTCCCCACTTAAAATCTTTTTTAACCTGGGAAATCTTTTTGGTTAGTTTTCAGTTAAATACTGTACATGGTAGGGAACTAATGCTAAACGTACTTGCCTAATATCTGTTAAGTCACCCATACACAAATATACAGTCTTATGCAAAAGTTTAGGCAGCCCTGAATAAATAACAGGTTTTGGTGATTTTTTTTATTTTTATTGAAAAGATGTTAACACAGTCTCTCTGTGTTAGAGAAGCTGAAAAGAGGATAGCTTCTACAACAGGACAATGATCCTAAACATACCTCGAAATCCACTATGGAAAATCTCAAGAGATCAAGCTGAGGGTTTTGGAAGGCCATCACAGTCCACTGATTTAAACATCATTGAAAATTTGTGGGTAGATCTTAAAAGAGCTGTGCATGCAAGGCGACCAAAGAATATTACAGAGCTAGAAGCCTTTTGCAAAGGAAGAATGGGAGAAAATCCCAAGTACAAGAATTGAAACACTTTTAGCTGCTTATAAAAAGCGTTTGCAAGCTGATATCTGCCAGAGGAGGTGTTACTAAGTACTGATTATGTAGGGTGCCCAAATTTTTGCACAATTCCACAATAATGTTTTTATTTTTTATCTTTGTTCAATTTATGACATAAAAAGTAAACATGCATCAATGTTTGCTGAAAATCTTGTGCATTCTTTCCATTTCCAGGACAGACTGTTAACATCTTTTCAATTAAAAAAATCACTAAAATCTGTTATTTATCAAGGGGTGCCCAAACTTTTGCATAAGACTGTATTGCAATTCACAATAATGAACTCAAAGTGAGCTTTGCTTTGACACAAAGTAAGAGCACCACCTCTTTCAAGTTTGTAATTCAGGCACACTCCATATTAATGCGAGGTGGTAGAAGAGGGTGTGGTTTCTTGGGTGCCTGAGTGCAAAACCACCAATCGTCACTACGGACTCGGATGTCAATTGATTCATTTGTCAGGTTCATTAGGGGAAACCGTTTAGTCTTCTGTGTATTTTGAGTGCTAACTTGTAGCAGTGGAAAACAGAGCTGCTTTGTTGAGGCTGACAGGGCTGCCGTAATTATCAGGTTAGAACCAAATCCTCACACACCCTCCTCAAACCACAAAAAAGTTTAAAGGCTAACTTGTACAGATTTATAATTTGATCTGCATATTTAAATTTTCAGTATGTATTTATTCTGCTTTTGATACATAATGTACAAATCGTCCTATTTGTATTTTCTTATATGGTGCAAAACAATGCATTTTAAGTGTATGGATTAAACATTTAAAAAATACTAAATTAGATGCTACATATACAGGGGTTGGACAATGAAAAATAATTCACTCCTTTTGAGGCCAATATAGCACGATTCTTGGGAATGACAGATACAGGTCTTGCACAGTGGCCAGAGGGATTCTGAGCCATTCTTCTTGCAGAATAGTGGTCAGGTCACTACGTGATGCTGGTGGAGGAAAACGTTTCCTGACTCGCTCCTCCAAAACACCCCGAAGTTGTTGTATCAATAATATTTAGATCTGGTGACTGTGCAGGCCATGTCATTTTCATGTTCATCAAACCACTCTGTCACCAGTCTTGCTGTGTGTATTGGTGCATTATCAACCTGATACACGGCACCGTCTTCAGGATACGATGTTTGAACCATTAGGTGCACATGGTCCTCCAGAATGGTTTAGTAGTCCTTCGCAGTAACGCGCCCTTCTAGAGCAAGTATTGGGCCAAGGGGATGCCATGATATTGTAGCCCAAACCATCACTGATCCCCCCCACATGCTTCACTCTGGGCATGCAATAGTCTGGCTGGTACGCTTCTTTGGGGCTTCTCCACACCGTAACTCTCCTGGATGTGGGAAAGACAGGTGAACTCATCAGAGAACAATACATGTTTCACATTGTCCATAGCCCAAGATTTTCACTGCTGCACCATTGAAACTGACGTTTGGCATTGGCACAAGTGACCAAAAGTTTGGCTATAGCAGTTTTGGTGGAACCAGGAGAGTGCACATTTAAGTCTGCAGTGAGTTGGGCAGCTGTGGTTTTAGGATTTCTTTTAGTGTTTTTTTTTTTTTTTTTGTGTGTGTGTGTGTTTTGGATACAATCTGGGTTAGCACCAGGTCATACACACTGAGATTATGGACAATTTGGTATCGCCAGTTAGCCTAATCTGAATGCCTTTCAACTGTGGAAGAACACACAAAGTACCCGGAGTAAACCCAACAAGCACGGGGAGAACATGCAAACTCCATGCACACTATGCACACCCTAGGGGGAAATCGGACCAGGACCCTGAAGGTGCAAAGCAACAGTGCTTACCACTAGGCCCACCTGAAATTTAGAGCAAGTTGATTTTTTTTTTTTTTGTCTGACAATTATATATATATTACTGTGCATAAGTCTAGAGCCACTCATCATTTCTTTATTTTTCCATCCAAATAGCTAGACTTATTAAACATATTTCTTAAGGTAGTCATGAGCAATAGTTCTCAAGGACTTTTTTGGCCCTCATTTTCAGTTCAGTTCAGTTCCTGTACCTGAAGCAGTTTCAGAAGAAAGTTTTTTGTTTGTTAAGTCACAGAGTGACCTATCAAATAAGCATAAAAATCATTAAACTTAAGGCGTGAATCAATGAGAAACAGGTGCAGACGATGACAGATCATCAGGCAAGTGATTAGTATTACTAGTGATACTGAATGCTGAAGGGTTGAAACAGTCGAGGAGGAAAATTAGGTTGCTGCTGAAGTTGTTATATAAACAATCAATTTCTAAATTGTATCTTTACGCATTTTGCAGCCTGTCACAGCAAAACATTTGTTTCCATTTTCATTTAACATACATCATTAAATTAAATTAAATTAAATTGAATGCAGCCCGGGTGGCTTAGTCGTTAGCACTGTCAACTTGCACCTCCAGGTTACAGGTTCATGGAGGCGTGCATGGAGTTTGCATGTTCTCCCTGTGTGTACGCATGTATGTGTGTGTGTTTGAGCCCTGCAACGGATTGGCACACACTGTCCAGGGTGTATCCCGTCTCGTGCCCCAAGTCTCCTGGAACAGGCTCCATGCCCCCCACAACCCTGTATACAGAATAAAGCGGTATAGACAATGAGTAAATGAGTGAGTGAATAAGTGATGCTTAATACTTTTGCACATTGCTGTATTATTGTACTGCTAAGATTTGCACAACTCTATTTATATAAAGAGAAACTATACAATGACTTGGGCCACAAACACACAGAACCATCACTCAGCCCTCTCAGTAACACGCAGTTGAAGCAAAAAGGCCTCAGAGAGAATAGAAAGAAGTGTGAACTGAGCTCTGGGGGAAGGTAACCAAGGCTATGTACTTTATTACTGTACTTAAGCAGCTGCCACAAGGATTTGAACTTTTAAGCTCCTAAGAATTTAAACTCGAAGAAGTCCCTCTTTTTTGGGGGGTATGTTTTTAAACCATATGTAAACGATTTAAATGGGCATGATTACCTTCTGTAACAGATTACATAGTTACACAGATTAAAACATATGAATAACTTATAACGAAGTCAAACAAAAAATATATAGACTGTATATGGCACAATATGCGCAAGATAATTGTGCAACAAATAATTGAATCTTAGTTGGATTCGTTAGAATAAACTGCTCCTAGGAATGAATGGGGAAAATATCAACGAAAAGAGGGAGATATGGTCAAGGGTTACTACTGACTCAAGGTTGTATTGAAATTGCACTGAATGCACTCTGGTTGTGGGTGGAACCTAGTGAAAACTATCTATCTATGTAGCAATATTTTTGGTCAAAGTGTTCCTAAGGTACCTATAAAATCAGGTATAATTTCAAATTATCCACAAACTGCACATTTATTTAAATCCAACTCCTACAACTGGCATTAACTGACCTCTTCATATTCAGTCACAATACGAAAGTACAATCCGAAACGGACCCCTGGACAAGCTACATAAAATTTAAATCAATTATTTAAAAAAAACTATAATAGGAAAGAAGCCAGTCTGTGTCATTCAATGTGAGCAGAGAGAATGAGAGCAGGAAAAAGAGACAGCAGAGAGTCAGAGGTGAATACAGAGTGATAGGAGTTTATTGAGCATGCTACAGGAGGAGAAAGCAAACAGGCACACAGGGAGAATACACAGCATGAGCCTGGTAGAAAAAAAAAAAAAAACTTTTAACTTCATCACTTCCACATTACACTGAGTTGTAAAAAAAAAAAAAAAAAAATCCATGTAGAAAATATACACACCCCATCCATGATATTGAACCGCAAACCCCAGATTTAGCAATGAGCACAATTTGGAAAATTAATCAATAAGCAGATGCCTCAAACATTTAACTGATAGAATTCAAAAAATGACTTGAACGCTTCACAATGAAATAAAACTCAGCAAAGGTTCAAGGTGCAATCAGAGTGAATCACCAATGAACAATTTTAGTTTTTTTTACCAAACCATGTTTCAAGATCTGTTTGTTTGAGCACAATTCACACAACTGCATTAAATAAAATCACATTATAAAAAAAAGTGTTTAAGAAATTCATTTTGTTTGACCTACAAAAAAAGTGCCAAACTATAACAGCGTTTAGCGGTCGGGATCTGATCTGCTGAGAGATTTTAATGTAACCTTCAAACAAAACGTAGTGGCATTTCTTTAATTCAAGCATGTTTATATCCTTGAATAAAACAACCTAAGCTCTTCTGTGCTTCGTGAAACTATTTAAGAATAATAGGGTGTCTGTACAGTTAACAGAAGCTAATTAGAAAGTGTTGGGCAGGTAAAATTAGTCAAACTAAATCAACGTTCGTTTTTTTTTTTTTAAGGTTTAATTTTTAGATGTCCTCTTCACACCCACTTGCATCTATAAGCCTAATCATTCAGTTCATTATCTTAATAAACCTATTTATCATTAGAAAACAGCCAGAGATCAAAAACAAAGGAATGGATTTCCTCCGTGCTTTTTAACTAGAGCTTGTTTCAAGGACATGTTGCATTGTTAAAGTTGATTGCAAAGTTCATAGTGATCACTCCACTTCTGATTATAAACATCATCTAAACTGATGGACAACTTTCTGCTTCTGTTAATGAGCGCTAATGATGACTCTGAATGAACCTTGGTCAAACATACTGAGTTGTTAGCTTGACCAAAAACTCAGGAGTTGATTTTTTTGATTGAGCAAAAATCCCTTCCTACTTAAAAATAAATGTAACACATTATCTATTACACTGCTCACAGTGTGTGCGTGTGGGTGTGTGTATCTATATATAAAGGATCTCCAGCATTAAATTTTAAACTGCATTAAAAGTGTCAGATCAACAAGTATACAAACAAGAAGTGTGTTCTAGCAGGTAGCTGTGTAACCAGTCATTTCACTCGTAGACAGGTAATTCAAAACTGCATGGACGAGAAAAAAAGCAAGCCAATAATAACTGGCCTTAAAATGCTTCAGTGTGGTTTTGCAAATGATAAATGACAACAGCAGGACAGAGTGATGGGGCAAGAGCAAGACTAACAAAAACGCTTTAATACGAACAAAAGAATGTGCCTACACTTCAGGATAGCCTGTAGAGGAAGGGTGGGTTGGGTGTGGGGGGTGTTTGGGGGGAGATTATGCAGTTTTTATAAGTAAGGCACATTTTGTTGTGAAAGCAACCAATAGGTAACAACAGGGAAAGAGATAATGGGGCCTTGGCCTGCGTGATTCTAATATGGTCTTCAGGAATGACGGATCAAAATGATCTCCAATATCGCTCAGCACTCCATGGGGAGTACAGGATGAGAAAAGGGCGAAAAGCTACACTGCCTTTTCAGATGGTGGATTTTGAGAAGGAGACTCTGAGGCGATGGCCACGACCCATATCGTAGCTATGGAGGTCAATCAGGGCTTGAATGGCCTCCTCCACTGTCGCCATTTGCAGCAGGGCCATCTTGCGATCTCTGGAATGATAAATAAATAAAGATTTAAAAACTAAAACAATCATAATGGAATTAGGAAATTAAGTAACAACAATATCAACAACAGTCAGTTGTTATATTAATCCTGAAGATCAGCTGTTTAAAACTCATCAAGGACCATGATGAAACTGGTTCTCCTGAAGACCATTCCAGAAAAGCAAAACCAAAACTTACCTCTGCTGCAGAGAAGTTCACCTAGAGTTACCAGCCTCAAAAATCACCAATTAATAAACAGCACCTCAGATTAAAGTCATTATAAAGGCTTTACAGAGCATGAGTAGCAGGAACATGTCACTATCAACTGTTCAAATGAGATTACTGCCCATTTCGGATGCCTTCACCCTTGTTTTACTGGTGTAGAAAAAAAAATTATCAGGAAAAGACTATGGAATTAGAAGGTGTCATTCTATACAGAGCTCAGGAAGTCCTATATATATAGGACAATATATATAGTATCCAGGCGATTCTCACTGCCTCTGTTACAATGCGGCAACGCAATCCAAGTTCTGGTCAATACTGAGTAATATGTTTAAACGTGACCTTGATACTACCATTTTTAAGTGAACTCATAAGGTACACTATATGTACCTGAAAAAAAAATGTGACTGACCTCACAAACATTCCCAAAAAAAAATCTACTGGAAAGCTTTTCCAGAAGAGAGGTGCTTATTATAACAGGAAAGAGTCCTAAATTTGGAATGGGATGTTCAAAAAGCACCCATGAGTGTTATCAGGTGTCCACATAATATCCAGGCCATTCTGACCATCTGTGGAAGTTCTTAGCTACTATATACACACAGAATTGCTAACACACATATTATTTATTTCTTTTTTTATTTTTAGGTGTAGTAGTAGTAATGCATTAAAATGTTTAAGTTACAGCATACTGAAGGTCTTACTGAAAAAACTTGAAGGCCTTTACTGTGCCTCCGGAGTTGGAGAAGAGAAGTCTCAGGTCCTCCTCATTCACCTTCTCACTGTAAAAACACAAATATTTGAAATTGGGCTTGAAATTGATGTACACTTCAAATAAAGAAAAATAATGAATCATAATTTACAATTTATAAGGAATTATAAAGAAGTGGCAATGCCAAGACACCGGTCATCAAGTACAAACTAGCCGAGTAGATCTGAACTCGTTAAGTATGCTGTCAGCCTGCTTCTGCTCTTATACTCACGGGATGTTGGAGAGGTGGAGTGTGGCTGAAGGAGGAAAGATGTTCTGGAAATTCTTTGAGCCGGGCTTTTTGAAACGGTGGAGGGGTGAATTGATGAAGT